>JAODAL010042505.1:0-34745 GCA_025379985.1 Phyllomedusa bahiana | reverse complement strand
TGACCCCTTTCCTAGAGGGGAAAGTTGGAGCCTTTTTGGGATGGGGAGTCAAACATCGTTCCTATATAGGCCCTAATAAAGTAGTTAGGTATATATGTCCCCCCAGTAGCTTATACATAGGGCCTCCAGTCAGTCAGGTATACATTCCCCATATTATTCTGTAGTCAGGTATATGTTCCCCCCATATTATTCTTTATGGTAGACAGGCATAGGTCCTCCATAATCTGTAGGTTTAGGCAGGTATAGGTCCCCCATAGTCTGTAGGGTAGGCAGACGTAGGTCCCCCATAGTTAGCATAAGTAGGCATAGATCCCCCACAGTCAGTATAGGCAGGTATAGGTCCCCCATAGGTAGGTATAGGCAGGTAAATGCTCCCCATATGCAGTATAGACAGGTAAATGTTCCCCATAGGCAGTATAGATCCCCCATAGGCAGGTATATGTCCCCCATAGGCAGGTGTTGGTAGGTAAATGTTCCCCATAGGCAGGTAAATGTACTCCATAGGCAGGTATAACCAGGTATATGTACCCCAAAGGCAGTTATAGGCAGGCAGAAAAATGTCCCCCATAGGCAGGTAAATGTTCCCCAATGGCAGGTAAATGTCCCCCATAAGTAGATATAGGCAGGTAAATGTACCTCATAGACAGGTAAATGTCCCCCAAAGGCAGGTATATGTCCCCCATATGCTGTTATAGGTAGGTAAATGTGCCCCATATGCAGGTAGATGTCTGCCATAGGCAGGATTTCAGGTTGATGTTAAAAAATAAAAAATACCAGTACTCACCTCTCTCCGCCACTGTTCTGAGGGACCCACTTGTCTCTCTCTTCTTCACGGCACAGGTGGCGTGATGTCATCAGGAGCTGTAATTAGCGTGGTGAAACTTTCGCCGCCTGTGCTTGATACTCCGGTGTCCTCGCTCTCTGCTCCACAATAACATTTTCATCTGTATGTACTTCCAGAGGAGGTGCATACAGCTGAAGAGATCACCGCCAGAGCCATGTCATGACGGTGAACTGGCAATGTCCCGATGAAAGCGGGACATTAGGCGCCCTGCCTGGACATTACCGGCGTGGCAGGACACCGCAGCAAAAGCATGACCATCCCGTCGAAAGCAGGACATATGGTCACCTTATCATATAGTGACATGTTTAACCTGATTTCATGCGGTGGCACTGCAACCTCACTTAGGGCCAAATGTATGTAAACTGTCTAGGTCTAAAATTCACTTTGTTGGACATGGCAACCAATCAGAGTGCCCCTTTCATTTCATATAGTGCTCTGAAAAAAAATGAGAGGGGCAATCTGATTGGTTGCTATGGGCAACAAAGTGAGTTTTAGCCTAGACAGTTTTCATACATGTGGCCCTTAGTGCTTTCTAAACTTTAATATGCTCAACACAGTAAAATGCCCTGATAAAATGAATGAAGCATAGGTAGAGCTTGTTTTTATACTCTACCACCTTTTCTGTGATGAGGGTTGTGATGTGATCATTGGTTCCTCTACCCTTATGGAATCCAGTTTGGGCATCAAACTTGGGAAGTTCTTGATCAAGGATCTTGCCCAAGTGCTTCTGGATGATTTTTAGAAGCACATTTCTGAGAGGAGAGATTAGAGTGATTGTTCTATAGTTGGCACAATCGCTAGTGTGACCTTTCTCCAGCAGTGGGATAAAAACTGAACTTTTTCAATCTTTTTAACATGTGCAGGTCATCCAGATGTTCTGGCACAGTGATGACAGTGTGGTTCTTGAGACCAGTTTTTGCAGGTCTGCAAGAATTCCATCAATGCGGGGTGGTTTGTTTGCTGCCTCAGTGCCCAATCCAATTCACTTTCCATTAAGTCTGGTTTTGGGTTCTCCTGGCCATGGGGCTTCTCAGGGGGGTTAGTGCTGGCATTAGCATATAGTCCTTCTGTGTGTACTTTTCATTTCTGATTGATGTCCTGTTGGTAACTAATTTTTTATCTCCATCACGGTCTTTGTTTTTTGTTTGGCATACTAAGAAAGGTTTCTTCACTTGTTTTGCCATGGAAAGTAATTACCTGGTGTGGCCCTTGTTATAGGTTTCTTTAAAGTTAATGTACTTCGTGTTCAGGTAGTTGTTCTTGACTTTCCTAGCTTCTCTCTTTGCGCAAAAGGGGGCACTATTGCTATATATGCATGGGCACTATAAACATGGGCACTATAGTTGTTTGGGGGGCACTTTTACCAGTGGGTTACAATATGGGCGTTTGCTAGATGAAAATATTTTACAGTGTGACATTACAGGCAAAGGGCCCCACTCATCCCTGGGCTTTCTGCCTGTGCTCTGGGTCAGTTTGCTGATGTTTTCAAATTGATACTGTCCATTACCTGTTACCTTCGTTTGCTGATGCCTTGTTGCAGTGTTACCTGTGCTGCAGATTTCTGTCGCTACACCAGTCTGCTACTCCCGGGGGGACCTACCTTTGCCCTTGCCTGAAACCCTTAACTCTTTTGCTCCCTCTGCCCCTACCCAGCACTTTGGCTGTCACCGCAAGCAGGCATGACAGGGGTAGCAACCTGGGAGTTCCTCGCAGCCAGGTCCATGGAGCAACTTTTTCAGATGCTACGTCCTTTTACCGAAAGTCTCTCTGGGCTTGGGTCAATCCTGCACCTGAAATTTTAAACGTGCTTACTTGCCTTTGCCAGCCCCTGCTTGCCCTTTTCTCTCTAATTTCAGACAAGGCAATGCACGTAGGAAAAAAACGCCATTCACCCCTACATTACCCTCTAAATTCCAGGAAAAATGACGCCCTTGTTGTGGCCTTCAGGCGAATCAAGGACAAGCTGGATAGTTGTGACCTAGCCTCTACCCTGGACGATCTTATTGCTAATAGGATTTACATCCATTTTTCAGAGAGAAAATCAGAGCTTCGCCAGCAGATAGTGTCCTCTCTGCCTTGCAGTCTTCCTCACCTTGCACCTATCTTCCCAAAACTCCTTCACCTAACAACCGTGTTTCCTCAGGATGATCCTATGCAGGTGGACAGTGTTTACCTTACGCAGAAGGAATGAACTCATCAGCACAGTCTGAATTTGTACTTATACTGTGGCAATACTGAATATTTCCTGAAAAACTCTTCAGTCCACCCGACTGTGCCCCAGAAGCCTCTATGCCTTGGTCTCATAGGTGAGGCGACCCTGGGTGAAGACGACTCTGTTCCTTGCCTGTCCACACCAGTCACTCTCAGTTCTGCAGTTGGCTTCACGTTTCAAGTCCCTGCCATTATGCCTCCATTCTAGACTCCAGTTCCACTGGGTACTTTATCCATCCGTCTCTGGTTTCCAAGTATCGTCTGCCTGTCTTCCTTCTAGAAAAGCCTCAACAATTTTCCGCCATCAGTGGAGTAATTCTGAAAAAAAACTTTTTATTATAGCAGAACTGGATTAGGACTTAGTGCAACTGCGGAGGAATATTTATTTATTTAAAAAAAAAATACTGTTCAATCTACTGGCACCATTTTATAGAGCAAGAGGTGCTAAGTAGGCAGATATATAGGGTGACATGTATGAACGGGCTTTTCGCCTGTTTTTTGGTGTAACCTGCTCCTTCTGGCCCGAATCCCCCTGTCGGACACAGGGATGCGGTGTTAGGCGCAGCGTTCGCCACTTTCAGCTGCGCCCTGCATGAGGGGCGGACACTGGGGCACGTGTGGGCGCGCTGTAGGCGTTCCGGGGCGGGACGCGGCGCGCTCGAAAACTCCGAGGCATGTACGATCCCAGTCGGCAAAGGCGGCGCCTTTGCAGGGGCTCGGCCTCCGACAAGCAGACTTAGTTTATTTTGGGCTAAATGCTCCCCGGGGGAGGCGAAGTGAAGCGAAAATGGAACATGTGAGGAAACATAGAAGATCGCAACAGAAATCTCGGCGCTCAGCTCCGTGCAGCATGGAGTATGATTCCAAAAAAAATCGCCTTTATAAAGGCGGAAAACATTCTCAGAAAAGAGCTCAAACCTTAAAAATAAAAAATACATAAATAAAATCCCCTTTCCAAAAATCTAGAACGGCGCAATATCAGGAATTCGGATATTGGAAATTGCCGGGAAATACAGTAATTCAAATTCTGAAAGCTATTCTCATTGGTCGGCAGAAACCAAAAAAAAATATTAATTCAATAAAATCATGTTTATTTCTTTATGTTTGTTACACCCATACTATAGATCAGTGGCTACCGAAAATAAAGAAATAAAAATGATTTTATTGAATTTTTTTTTTTTTTCATTCCCCCAATATTATGGATCATTTTATATACAGATCGTGATAATTTTTCTGTGTCTTATCATTTGATTTCGGCCATGTACTGTTGTATTCCCGATTGCATTAGAAAACCCATAGGAGCGTCGCTCGCTCTCCCATTGGTCCAAATAACCACGCCTATTTTAAGTTAGCCAATCACAGAACTCTGAGAAAGTAGCTCGCGCTCTGATTGGCTAAGCTGGACGAGCCCCCGCTAGCTCAACCAATCAGCTCTTTTCTGCATTTTTACTGTATTTTGAACTGCCCCGCCTTAGAATATGATTGGTCAATATTTCTCCATGGGTTAGAAGGGGTCCCTGTCGCTCCTATTCTGATTGGGTCAATACTCCTCCATAGGATATAATGGGCCACTGTCACTCCTATTCTGATTGGTGGTTTATGCCGACCAATCAGAAGAGTTTAAAAACAATTTGAATTACTGTATTTCCCGGCAATTCTCTATATTGAAATTTCCCCTATGTAGCGCCGGTCTCGGCGACAAATGCGTTGTTAGGGATTTAACTGTTTTTATTTTTATAGGGGGTTTTTCAGCGCTTTATCTGATAATGTTTTACACTTAATAAAAATGATTTTTTTTATTCATACCCATGCCCGCACGGGCTGAGCGCCGAGATTGTATTGCGCCGATCCCTCCAAAGACTACAAGGGGAGAAGTAGCTCGTGCTCTGATTGGCCGGGATAGCCAACCCCCCGCTAGCTCAGCCAATCAGCTCTTTTCTTGCATTTTTCCTGTATTTTTGAACTGTCCCGCCTTTGATTTTTTTATTTGGGCAAAACTTCTCCATAGGGTATAATGGGTCTTTGTCGCTCCTATTCTGATTGGCTGGCTTCTGCCGACCAATGAGAAGCGCTTACCCGAATTTGAATTACTGTAATTTCCCGGCAATTTCTATATCCCAATTTCCCCATGTTGCGCCGGTCTCGGCGACAAACGCGTTTTCGGGATTTAATTGATTTATGTTTATAAAAAGGTTTCAAACTCTTTTCAGAGAATTTTACAACCAATAAAAATGATTTTTTTTATTCATACTCCATGCCGCACAGCGCTGAGAGCCGAGATTTCAGTGCGCCGATCTCTCCATAGACTACAATGGGAGAAGTAGCTCGCGCTCTGATTGGCTGGGATAGCCAAGCCCCCGCTAGCTCAACCAATCAGCTCTTTTCTGCATTTTTACTGTATTTTGAACTGTCCCGCCTTTGATTCTGATTGGTCCATACTTCTCCACAGGTTTTAATGGTTCACTGTCGCTCCTATTCTGATTGGCCGGTTTATGCCGACCAATGAGAAGCGCTTTCAGAATTTGAAATACTGTATTTCCCGGCAATTTCCAATATCCTAATTCTTGATATTGCGCCGTTCTAGATTTTTGGAAAGTGATTTTTTTTATTCTTTTTTTTTTTGAGGTTTCTGAGAATGTTTTCCGCCTTTATAAAGGCGATTTTTTTATTCATACTCCGCACGGACATCTTTCATGATTTCTCGCTGTTTTCCAGCCTATCTCGAATCGGAACACATCTTCGACGTAGTCCCTTCTGCGCCCCATACACTGGCGAGGCGCGGCGGACTTTTCCCCGCATGTATGAGCGCACCTCCTCGGACGGCGAATATTAGGCACAGCGCCGCACTGCGCCCATGTCCCCGCGCCCATGTCGCATTTACAAAGCCCCCAAAAGTACCAGAACCGGTAAAACCTTCCAGAAGTCGCCCCATCTTGGATTCACCACCCCTCAGGGATCTCATCTAGGTGTATATGGTGCATTTCGGTCACCCAGATGTTCCACAGTTTATTCTAGCTTAGGGTCATGAAAAAAAAAAACACCATTGCCGTGTGACATAGGTTACAGGATAACTTTACTATGCGGTTGATACAATTGCAATAATATAAAGTTTAAATATTTTTTTTTTATGTTTTATTACATTTACATAATAGAACTGCATTTGTAAAAAAAATTGTGTTTTTATGTCGTCATAGTCTGCTAGCCATAATTTTTTTATCTTTCTGTATTTGGAGGGACTGTTTTTTGCACGATGAGTTAATGTTTTTATTGGTACCGTTATGGGGTGCATATGACACTTTGATCTCTTTTTAGGTTTTTGGGAGGTGGAATGAACAAAGTACAGCAATCCTGGTAGTGTTTTTTATTTTTACAGTGGTCACCGTATCATATAAATGACATGCTACCTTTACTCAGCAGGTTGAAATGATCACAGCGATACCCAATTTGTATATTATTTTTTTGTTTTACTGCTTTTACACAAGAATAACACTTTTATCTAGAAAAGAAAACACGTTTTTGCATCGCCATAGTCTGAGAGCCATAACTTTTGATTTCTCTGTGTACGAAGCTGTGTAATGATTGTTTTTTGTGGGTTGAGTTGACATTTTTATTGGCATAATTTTTGGGGGGACAAAGCTTTTTGATCGCTTTTAAATCCATTTTTTTTAAGGCAGGGTGAAAAAAATACTGCAATCATTATAGTTTTTTTATTTTTATTTATAACAGCGCTCACTGTGCAGAACATGTGGCACTTTAATTTTACTCTGTGGGTCGATATGATTATGGTGATGCCCAATTTATATATTTTTTATGTTGTAGCAGTTTAAAAAAAGGTTTTAGTGTGTAAAACAATGTTTATATATCGTTCTCTGCTGATAGTCATAACTTTTAAATTTTTCCATAAATGGGGATGTGTAAAGGCTTGTAACGGAGGAGTGGATCCGCTGGGCCAATGCAAGCGATGATAGCTAAGCCACGCCAGGGAACGGAATCTAAGTAGCCCCCGGTTTTCACCAGAGCCCGCCGCAAAGCGGGATGGACTTGCTGCGTCAGGAAACATAAGCAAGCGGACTGGTACACGGGTAATCAATACGGAACTCCAATACTCTCTAACGCACCAAAAACACACCAACAGACTGGCAGGAAGTACTGGGGGCGGATACCTTAAATAGGACCAGCGCCCGACAATAACCAATTATCGGGACACTGGCCCTTTAAATTTAGAGAAGCCGGCGCGCGCGCGCCTTAAGCGGCGGCCACGCGCACGACGGCCGGGACAGGCAGGCGCGGCGTTTCAACCCGGGGCGGGCCAGGTAAGAGAGGCGGCGCCCAGGCGCAGAGGGGGTTCGCGGGGCCGCCGCAGCCGCCGCGCCAGACCCCCTGCGCGCGGGGAGATGGTCGCGGGGGGCAGCGGAGCCCGCGACCCCCGTGACAGTACCCCCCCTTAGGTCTCCCCCTCTTTTTTAGAAACCTAGAGAGGAGGTCAGGAGACAGGTTGGTCTCCGGTTCCCACGACCGCTCCTCCGGCCCGAACCCCTTCCAGTCAATGAGAAAGAACAGCTGCCCCTCACTGTCTTCTGTGCCAACACCTCCTTGACCTCAAAGATGTTATCAGAGTTGGGCCACAGGAGAAGGCGAGACAGGTCCACGGGGAAGCGATTCAGCACCACCGGCTTGAGTAGAGGAGCCATGGAAGGAGTTGGGGAAATGCGCAGGGTGGGGGGCAGGCGGAGCTTGTAGGACCCCGGTTTAGACTTTTGCAGAAACCCTCAAAGGGACCCACGTATTTAGGACCAAACTTGTAGCTAGCACCCTAAAGCGAATATATTTGCTGGATAGCCAAACCTTATGGCCTGGCTAAAAATAGGGGGAGGTCCTACGGTATCTGTCAGCCTGGACTTTAGTGCGGGCAGAAGCCCGTAACAGGGCCTGTCGTGTGAGCTGCCATAAAGCCTTGATGTCCTTTACTTGGGCATCCACAGCCGGGACATGACACGAGGTAGCAAGGGGGAGAGGTGGGCGGGGATGTGACCCAAACACGACAAAAAAGGGGAGGCCCCCCGCGGATTCCGAATCTAAAGAGTTATAAGAAAACTCCGCCCAGGGAAGAAGATCAGACCAGTTTTCCTGACGGGCGGACACAAAATGCCTCAGGTAGATGCCCAACCCCGGGTTTTGACCCTCTCAACCTGCCCATTAGTCTGGGGGTGGTATGCGGAAGAGAAGTCTAACTGGACCTGCAATTGACCACACAAAGCCCGCCAAAATTTAGCAATAAATTGGACTCCCCTATCTGAGACAATATGTAAAGGGAGACCGTGCAGACGGAAAACGTGACAGAAAAAATGTTGGGCCAGTTGGGGGGCAGAGGGTAACCCAGGCAGTGGGATAAAGTGGGCCATTTTGGAAAAAACGGTCGGTAACAACCCAGATGACCGTGTTTCCCGAGGAGGGCGGGAGGTCCGTAATGAAGTCCATGGCTACATGGGTCCAGGGTTTTTCTGGCACAGGGAGCGGCTGAAGAAGGCCCGCGGGCTTGAGGCGAGGAACCTTATTACGGGCACAGGAGGTGCAGGCTAGAACAAAGTCCCTCATGTCCTGAGCAAGAGTAGGCCACCAGTAATATCGGGATACTAATTGAAGCGACCTATGGACTCCTGGGTGCCCAGCCATTTTGAGAAGATGTCCCCACTTCAGGATTCTAAGGCGCAAGGCAGGTCGCACTACGGTCTTCCCGGGAGGTAGGTGCTGGAGGTCCACGGGGGCAGCCGTGACGAGTCGCTCCGGGGGGACAATGTGCTGGGGAGGAGGCTCGAGACCCACTGTATCCGAGGAACGGGATAGAGCATCAGCTCTGAGGTTTTTTTCGGCAGGCCGAAAATGTAGGCGGAAGTCAAAACGGGCAAAGAAAAATTTGACCACCTAGCTTGCGGTGGATTCAGGCGTTGAGCCGACTGAAGAAATAGGAGGTTCTTGTGTCTGGGGAAAATGTCGATAGGGTGGCGAGCCCCCTCCCGTAGGTGACGCCCTTCCTCAAGAGCCAGCTTTATGGCCAGTAATTCACGATCACCAATGGTTAGTTCTTCTCGGCAGGAGAGAAATGTTTTGGAGAAAAAAACACAGGTATGTAGCTTACCAGCGGAGGATCTCTGCAGGAGGACCGCACCAGCACCGACTGATGAAGCATCTACTTCCAGAATAAACGGACAGTTAGGGTCTGGACGAGACAGGACCGGAGCCGGTTGAAGGCTTCTTGGGCCTCTGGGGGCCAGGATTTGGGATTAGCATTCTTCCTAGTCAGGGCCACCAAGGGAGCCACCAGTGTAGAGAAGTGGGGGATGAATTGCCTGTAATAATTCGCAAACCCCAGAAAACGTTGAATGGCCCGAAGGCCCACCGGTTGGGGCCACAGCAACACCGCGGAGAGTTTGGGAGGGATCCATCCGGAGGACCCTTATCAGAGACATGTCCCCAAAAGAAGGGTAAGCTGGCACGCTCAAAGAGGCACTTTTCGGGCTTGGCAAAGAGCTGATGAGTGCGGAGTCGCCTGAGGACCTGGCGGACATGTTGGCGATGAGTCTCGAAATCAGGGGAGAAGATGAGAATATCGTCCAAGTAGACGATTACACAGACATAGAGTAGGTCCCGAAAGATCTCATTAACAAAGTTCTGAAATACTGCCGGGGCGTTGCAGAGACCGAAAGGCATAACCAAATACTCTAAATGGCCGTCCCGTGTATTAAATGCCGTTTTCCATTCGTCACCCTCCCTAATGCGGATTAAGTTGTAGGCCCCGCATAGTTCCAGTTTAGAAAATATTTTCGCCCCACGCAGGCGGTCAAAAAGTTCGGAGATTAAGGGTAACGGGTAGCGGTTTTTTTTATGGTAAATTTTATTCAGGGCCCCGATAGTCGATGCAGGGCCGGAGAGACCCGTCCTTTTTCTCCACGAAGAAGAAGCCGGCTCCAGCCGGAGACGAGGACTTACGGATGAATCCTTTGCGGAGGTTCTCCATCGAAGCGTGAGGGGAGTGGCAGATGCAGAGAGGGTCCCGAAGCCGAAGCAGGTAGAGCAATGGATGCCGGAGCAACGGATTGCAGGTGCAGAGGCGGCAGCCGATGGAGGCAGATGAGTCGCCAGGTTCTGCATCATGGCCGCAAGCTGGTCGATTTCGTTGACTCTGCTGGGCGACAGCTTAGTAAGTCCCGGAGATCAGGCAGAGGTACCCTGGCGGAATCCATGGCCAGTCTGTACTGTAACGGAGGAGTGGATCCGCTGGGCCAATGCAAGCGATGATAGCTAAGCCACGCCAGGGAACGGAATCTAAGTAGCCCCCGGTTTTCACCAGAGCCCGCCGCAAAGCGGGATGGACTTGCTGCGGCGTGAGGGCTACCAGGTCGTTACCCTGACGTGACTTGCTTGCGATGGCGGCCGGGGTACAGCGTTTGGTACAGAAACGTTTAAACCGGAGGCGTAGTCGGGGACAGGCAGAAGGTCAGGGCAGGCAGCAGAGGTTCGTAGTCAGAGACGGGCAGACGGTCAGGGCAGGCGGCAAACAGGCAAGGTCAGGAAACGTAAGCAAGCGGACTGGTACACGGGTAATCAATACGGAACTCCAATACTCTCTAACGCACCAAAAACACACCAACAGACTGGCAGGAAGTACTGGGGGCGGATACCTTAAAAAAGGACCAGCGCCCGACAATAACCAATTATGGGACACTGGCCCTTTTAAATTTTTGAGAAGCCGGCCGCCCGGCGGCCTTAAGCGGGGGCCACGCGCACGACGGCCGGGAACAGGCAGGCGCGGCGTTCACCGGAGCGCGGCCAGGTAAGAGAGGCGGCGCCGAGGCCCGCAGAGGGGTGGTCGCGGGGCCCCGCAACCGCCGCGCCAGACCCCCTGCGAGCGGGGAGATGGTCGCGGGGGGCAGCGAAGCCCGCGACCCCCGTGACAGGGCTTTTTTTTTGCGGGACAAACTGACATTTTCATTGGCACCAATTTGGGGTTTATAGGACTTTTTTTTAATCTGCTGCGGGATAAAGGAAAACTGCAATTCAGCCATCATTTTTTAAAATCTATTTTTGTAAAGCGTTCATTGTACAGGTTAAATATCATGACAGATTTAAATGTTAGGTCATTACACCTGCGGTGATACCAAATATGTGCACTTTTTTATTTCTGATCTTTTTTTGGAGTGATTGGTATTTGTAATGGGTAATGGATGGTGAACGTGTTTTACTGTATTTTTATTTTTATTTTTGCACTTTTACTTTGTGTGCCCCCCGTTGTCATGACAACCAAAGGAGTGCATCATCCAGCTTCTGATGGAGGACAGAAGAGCTCCCTCTGTCAAACTCCTTAGCTGCTGCAATCAACAACTAAGGGGTTAAATTGCCGCCGGGCTGTCACAGCGATCATGCGGGCACAGCTCAATAACACAGCTCCTTTGCCTGCCCAATCGCTATGACATTCCTGTACATCATGGTACATTTACAGCCACTGCACCATTACATACAGGAATGTCAAGGTGCGTTAAGGAGTTAAGCAATTCTTAATTTTTGTTCCACCCATTTCCACACGGATTGTGAGCTCTCATACCTCTAGTTTGATTTGTTAATAGGTTTGTTACTATGTAATGTCTGATTTTGTCTGCACCTGTACCCTCTGCATTTTAAAGTGCTGCTGAATATTTTGGCACAGACTGACTGACAGGGGAACAAAGGAAGCCACCAGTGAGTCCCTATGCATGCCATGCCTACTGGTGCTGCTTTTCTGAGAGAAAAGCAGAAAAAGAGAGCATGCCGCAGGAATACTCTCCCATAAAGGTCAATTATATTTCAAAAAGCTTATAGGTAAAGACCTAGGACTCTGTGCCACCTATTGGATGTCGTGTTCCTAACCGAATCACTAAGCCTCGGAATAAAGCCAAACCTGACACTTATCTGCAGACAGTTCTGATGAAGAACAAACACGTGGCTTGGCTGTGCTCAGAACTCCCAATGAAATCCATGGAGGAGTTCCTCTTTGGAAGCAGAGAAGTTTTGTGGCCTGATCTTGAGATAGATGTGAGTCTCAGTGATAGGACCTGCACCTATCACACATTTTTGGCATATCCTATCAATGGTGGGAAAAACCCCTTAAAGTATATGCAAACATGTAGGTAATTTTGTTTAATTGTAAACAATCCTCAGTGAAATCTGCAAGAAAAAACTGCCCCAAATCACTTGGCTTTTTTTGAATATTGTGCAAAAATATAAAACATAGTTCCTTTTTTTAACTGAATTTGGTGGGGGTCTACTTTATTTGAAGATGTATAGCCGATTTTTACTTCTCCTTTCAACTCAGTGGGGAAATCTGTAACAAATTTATGCTCATTCTGTGACAGCAATTTACACACAAAAACAGTGTAAAGCATAGGGTTGTAATCCCAGTGGATTTCATCTGCACAAATACATAAATAAAATCTACAAAGATTATTATTGTAAATAATGCATATTACAGGAATTGCACAGGTTTCCCAAAACTGCCTAGCTCTGTTATATTAAGACCATGTTCACACAGCTTAAAATGGGCTGAATTTCGGTCCGTAATTACGCGCTGTAGTGCGCAAATTACGGGCTGAAAACGGCCCATTCATTACGGTAATTCACAGTTCTCATAGAGAACTATGGATTACGTCTCCTCTCCCTGCTCGGCGAATCCGCCGGGCGGGGAGATAAGTGACATGTGAATTGCTAGCGGCGTATACGCGCCGCTGGTAATACAAGTCTATGGGCCGGCGAGGTGTCGGCCCCCCGCTCCCGGCCACACGGCGTAATTGCAGGGCGTAATTACGTCCCGCAGTTAAGCCGTGTAAACATAGCCTAAAACTTTCATAGGCAAGACTTTTTCGTAACAGGGAGCAGCAGTACCTTTTTTACCTATTGGAAAAACTTTGGCTTATTAAAATGAACCTAGTGTAACTTGTGTGTGATGTTTATCATCAATGAAATTGCCTGTAACTTATTCTGTATTACACCTTGTTTACTTTCTGGTGGCATTCCTCATTTTTTTTTTTACTTGATGTCCCTAAAGAAGCATATCACCTTTCCCTTAGCTTTGCACACCCACTCTTATTTCTTTTGAATTATCTGAGAAAGTGCAACTGACCATTTATTAACACTTATCCTATTGCTAAAAAATTAAGTAATGACATTTAACTTCCCTATATGCTGTAAAACTAGATGTTGGAACAGTGTGAACTGTAAGTCTGTTTGACCACTAGATGTCAGCACATGGGAACTGAGACAATACATCAGTATTAATTATGGCCTTACAGTCTTGCGATTAGGTTTATGTCGTTTTTATTGTTACACATTTTATTATAACAGTTGCTTTATGTTAGTTTATATGAAAATACAAAGTTATTAAATGGAACCTGTCTTGATAAACATGCAGACTGATCTGTAGGCAACTTGTTTTTAACCCTTAAGCACCAGGCTTTAAAAACATTTCAACAGTTAGGGTGCGTTCACTTGGCAGAAGGGGGCTTCTGTCGGTGGTTTGCGTATTCAAGCCACCCCCCTTCTCACCCACATGTTAATGTTATGCCCGAAAACCGGGCGGAAGAATGAACATGTTCTAAGCTTTTAGGAACACTGGCGTTGTCAAAAACCGTCCAGCGGAAAATCCATGTAGTGTGGACTGCTACACGGATTTTCTATTTAAAAGGGTTGTCTCGCCACATCTATTCATCTTACCTCAGTCCTGTTTTCTTGGTTTCACTTTGAATTCAGGGGCATGTTTACTGGCTTCTACTAGACTCCAATAGAAGCCAGGACTGTAGCTACAGCAACCAGTGCTGACAGCCTATCATGAGAGATTTAACAGGTCTGTAGCTGTAGCAACCTGAGGAGCTGATACAGTCCAAACAAGAGGGAATATCTCAGAATAGGTAAGACACTGTTGATGGACATATATTGCAAAGTGACTTGTTTTTGCAAGATCTTTATCATAAAAAGCAATCCTTGTAGTGAGACAACCCCTTTAAGTCTATATAAAAGGTTCAAAGGCGGTTCACAGGCGGTCTTCAAATCCAAAAACTGTCTTTTAAAGCAACTGAAACTCCTACCATAGAGACAAACCCTTGTAACTTTTTTTTTATTGTTTCAGTGACAAAGCAAGGACTTGTTTTATGCAGGAGAAGTTGTATTTTTGGGTACATAGTTTGAGTTTACATATAAATTATTGAGTAATTCTTTAAAAAAAAAAAATTGCAGCATGAATTTAAAAAAAAGCATTTTTCTGCATTTGTCTTTTTTTATTATTTTTCACACCATTGATATTTCACTCTAAATAACCTGTTAGATTACCTGTACAGGTTGTTACGGTCAAATGAAAACCTATTGTAGGTAATAGGTTAACTCTTAAAATTGAAAGTTTAAAATTTCTAGTTCTCATCCCTTCAAGCTTTTACACCTGATGAGTAAAAATGTGGTTAATTCTGATTAAATTCTAGAAAAAAATTAGAGGTGGCCCCAGGGGTCTAGATTAGGGTGGACTTTAGCACAAGGTGAAAAAATGAAAGTGGTTAATTCAAGTGTCTCACTCCCTAAAGTTGTTCTACTTATGAAGAGAATTTGTGTGAATTGTTTTCGCAATTGGACAGCATTTACAGGTGGCTCTTGCATTTTCAAAAATTGTGAATTAGTTCCACTAATTCCACTAAGTGCCCCCTGTAAATGCTGTCCAATTTTTTGAAACCAATAACTTTTTTTGCTTTTCCATCTATGGACACAAGTAAGGGTGCATTTTTTGCGGGCTAAAGTTTAGTTTTTATTGGTACCATTTTGGGATACATGCGACTTTTTAGTCACTTTTTATTTACATTTTTAGGGGACTTGAAATGACCAAAAAAAACGCAAAATAGCAGCTCCATTACATGCTGCCTGTAGAGTGAGGAACGGTGCACAGGACCATTCCTCATTCATTTAGGCATCTAAAGGGTTAAACAGCAGGGATCAGAGCTGGCTCCATTTCCTACTGTTAGCAGTCAGTGTCCGCTGTAATAGCCAGCACAATCTACATTTGGAGCAGACTCTCTGAGTAAACCCTTACTTTCTTACCAACATTATGATGTACCTGTACATCAAATGTCAGTAAGAGGTTAAGATTCTTCCATCTTGGCTCCTGTTCAGCTCCTGCTATCTTGTTAGGGTACATTCAAATGACGGAATTCGGCATTGAAAATGTCAGTGTTGAATTAGCGTTGTATCCTTGTCGGAAATAACATGCTTGTAAGTGCTAAATTCAGATGAGGAAATGATACAGAAATTTTTGGGACAGATTTTCTGTCTTCAGGACCCATAATGGTCGCGCGTAAAACGCTTTAAAGAACTGACATGTCGATTTTTGGTCGGCGTTTACAATAAGCAAGTAATCTGAGTCATCTGAACAACAATGATTTTACATAGGATATAATGAAAGTCGTATTATTGTCAGATTAGACGCTGATTCTGAGGTAGATTCAATGCTGAATCTGCCCCCCAGAATCAGTGTCCTAATCTGTTGTGTAAACCCACCCGCCCCACGTCTTTGACATCATTTCCTCCTCATTCCAAAAAAACCTTTCACAAAAATCAAAACTTTTGTTTTTTTCGCCATCAACTTAAAAAACCCCCAAATTGCTATTTCTTTCTGTTGTGGGCACCCCCAAAACACCTAGGCAGCAGGCCCCTGTTTTGGGGTTATTTGGGACTCTAAAACTTTTTTTCGCCCCTATTTTTCCAATTTCCCTTCCCCGCTCTTTTCACCTTGCACCTCAAAACATCTCCAAAATTTCCGTTTTTTTCCCCACTATCAAAAAAAACTCAAACCATCATTGTTGTCTTTTTTTTTCTCACCCTTGTTTACGGGAATTTTTTTGCTAATGGGGTCTCCCCCTCTCCCAAACTCTCCCTCCCCAAATTTCTGTCCGGGAATGCAGAAAGCCAGGCTTGTCTTTTCTCCAGCCGCTAAAATGACCCTCTACCCTGTTCAGTCACTGCCCCGGGTTTTGCCCTTTCCAGTACAGAAAAACTGAAAACTAATATTTTCCCACCCAAAAGCTCCCCCAACAGCGTTTCCCCCTCTACATCTCCCCCCCTCATCTTTGTTTTCCCAAACCCTGCCTCTTCTCCACTCAGAGGGCTTAAAACCTATGGACCAAAAACACCCAAAACCCCTCCCATGCCGTTTAAGATTTTGCGTGCGGGAAACCCTTTCTCTGGAACTTTCCCTACCATGTCCCAAATCAGGCAGGGACCCCGGGCCCTTGGGCTTTTTTAAAATTGTCCTAAAAATTTACATAAATCTCATTAGGCCCTTTTTTGCTAACCCCCCCCTTTTTCTATCACCACATCTTTCCTCCCTAACTGGGGGAAAAAGGCACAGGCACTTATCTGTATATAATAAACTGTCGGGGTGGCAGGTTCACCCTTTTTTTTTATGAAAAACCCCCCCCAAAATTTATGAAACAAGGTGGCCCAAATTGAAAATTCAGCACTTCCCCCCCTTTGTTTTCCCCCAGACCCCTCATAGATTGTAAGCTTTTTGCGGGGGCGGGCCCTCACCCCTTTTTCCCTCTTGTGAAAATTTCTCTCACTGTGTAATGTCTGTCTTTTGTTTGTAATTAAAACCCTCTACATTGTAAAAAAAAGTGAGCGGAATATTTTGGGCCCGGCTATAAAAATTAAAGTTTATTTTTTTTTATTATTGGGGTTTTGCCCCTTTTGGCGGGGTTTTTCGGGTTGGTTTTACAGATGTTTTTTAAATTTAAAAACCACCCGGGGAAAAAAACTGCCCCTGCGCCCTTTTCCCCATTTTTTTAAATAGAAAATCCGTGCAGCACTTTTCCACACTGAAAAGGGTTTTTCCCACCGTTTTTTAAACCCACACGTTCCAAAAATCTTTTAAATTCTCCGCCCCGGTTTTTCAGGGGGAAGGTATACTTTATCAGTTGTTAAAGGGGGAGGGGGCGAATCCCAAAAAACCGGGACAAAACCATCCCAAACGCAGGGTTATTTTTAACCCTTTTTTTCCGGCCGTGTGAATTTTGAAACCCTTAGGCCATGTTCCAGGCTTTTTTGGGCCTTTATTTCGGTCCCGAAATTACAAGGGCCCAAAAAAGTGCGCAAAATTACGTGCTGAAAAAAAGGCCCGGCTGAAAAGGCCCAGCCCATTTAGGGGTTTAATCCCAGTTCTCATAGGAACCTTTGGATTTTTCTCCCCCCACCCTCCCAGGGCTAAAACGCCGGGGGGGGAGTTTAATTAAACAATTTAAATTTAACCAGCGGCGCCCACGGCCGCTGGTTTGGGTTGCTTTTTTGGGCCGGGGGAAAGGGTGCCCCCCCCCGCCCCCGCCCCCGCCCCCCGCCCCCCCCACCGGCCTTAAAAAAACTGCGGGGCAAAAATTTAACCCCCCCAAAGTTTAACCCCGTGTGAAACTTTTACCCTTTAATGGGGGACAACTGTTGGGTGAAATACTTTCTTTGTTTTCCCCATGAAAAACCAATCAAGCGCCCCTTTTTTTTTTTTCCCAGAGCACTATTGAAAAAAAAGGGGGAGCTCTGTTTTTTTGCCAGGGGAAAAACAAAGAAAGTCTTGGGAAAAGACTGTTTTCTTACATTTTTCCCTTTGTCTTCGCATTGTTTCGTTATTTTTGAATATTTTCCTGCCTTTTTCTTTGGATTGTTTTTTTTTGGTACCTAGGGTTTTAATTTCAACACCTTGCTCTTTTCCCGGGTTTTCAATCTCATTTTCTGGCTGGTCAAAATTCTTGCCCTGGACCAGATATGGGACTCTTTCCAAACACAGTTCCTTCCCATAAGACGGGAAAAGGGTTTTCCCCTTTTTGAGAAGCAGCTCCCTTTGCGGGACTTTTCCTGGAGGGATTTTAACAAAGGCAATGCAAAAAAGTTTTTTTCTTTCTGTAGAAGCAATAAAACCAAAAAAATAAATAAATTTGGTATCGCGGGTTTTTTCCTTCAACCGCTGAAATAAAAAAAATAAAAAAAAATTTATCCAGGATTGCTGAAAATTTGCCCTCCTGTCCCCCCAAAAAACCTTGAAAAAAAGGGCAAACCAATAGCTTTCATATGAATCCCAAAAGGGGGAGAAATTTTAAAACTTCAATTTTGGGTCCGAAATTTTAAACAAGTCTTTGTCCCAGCTCCGAACACAAAAAAAAATTACATTTTTTGGGTTTGCGGGACAATGCCCGACAAAAAAAAAACATTTCTACTGTGTTTTTAAAAGTAGAAAAACATAAAAAACAAAAAAATTTTATTTTGTTTAACCTTTTCCATGTAGTACTTTACTGCTTGGGTAAAGTTATAGGTCATTAAACCGCACATTTCCCGGCTGAAAAAAGTAAAAAAAAGGGGCAAAGGGCCCAAAATTTGCAGGGTTTTTTTAAACCCCCCATCTTCACGGCCCAAGGGTTTTAAAAAAAAAAACGGGGTGAAACACCTGTGGGCCCAAAATTTTGCATAGTACCCTGTTTTATGATTCCCCCAAAGGGGGTTTTTTAAATCCAAAATCCGTGACCTTTTCCCCGGGAAAGGGTTTTTTCATTTTTTTTGGGTTTATTTTGAAGATTTTACAAATGCGCCCTTGGGAAACCCCAAACCAAAATCTGCATTTAAAAAATTTAAATAGTGTTTTCCCTTCCCTTGTACCCCTGCCATGTCCCAAAAAAGCAGTTTAACCCATTTTATGGGGTTTAATGCTTGGAAAAAGGAAATTGTGAAAAAAAAAATTTGGGGGGGATCTTTTTTCCCGATTTCTTGAAAAAAATGAAAATTGTCAGTTTTAAAAAATTTCACCAGTTAACCTCAAAAAATGCTTTTAATCATTTTGTGGGGTCAATATCCCAAAACTGAAACCCGGGATATTTTCCCTTTAAAATTTGTCCACAAACCCTGAAAGGGTACCTACAAAAAACCCCCTTTAGGAATATGAGCCCCCAAAAATTTTCAGAAAGGTGCCCTTCTATTCTGGGGTTTTGTGGATGATCAAATATACATTAGGGTCACATATGGGTTTATTCAAAGTGAAAAGGGGAAAAATACCCAAGTTTTTTCAAAATGGAAACCCCTATGTTTAAATTCAAACAAAGACAGCAAAAAAACAATGGAAATCCAAACCCAAAAGGGAAACCCCCAAAAAGCATTTCGGGACCCAGCCGTGCTTCTCTGGGTCGGTAAAGCGGGCATAAGTTTTGGGGTTTCACATTTTGGGATATTCTTTTAAAATTTGGCGATTCGGGGGAAATCAAAAATTGAGTTGCTTTTTTTGGTTTAACATTTTCTTGTTCCATTTAAATAAGGGTTTTTAAAAGTTGGTTTCATGACTGTTTTTGGGGGGTGTGTTTGGTTTTCCAAAATTTGGGGGTCATTTGTTTTAAAAATTTCCACTGAACGGGTTCCCCCAAAAGGGCCTTCTGCAAATATGCAAAAGGGCCCAAAATCCTTTTCCCAAAATCTGTGCTCCAAAAGAAACCCTCAGATGATAGTGGTTTTCCTTTTTGAGCATCCCCTTTTGCCTTAAACAGAAGAGGGAAAATTGAAATTACCAAGCCAAACCAGTTTCCTAAAAAATTTTTGGGACCTAAAAATTTATTTGTCCTTCTTTTGGATTTCTTTTTTAAAAACCCCTTCCCCGGAAAAAATTTTGCCTTTAACCTCAATAGGGGCAATGCCCCGGGTTTGGGGTTCCCGAAAATTGCCGTTTTTGAGTACGTCCGGCGATCTTCGCGCCCCAAAATGGGAGCACACCCAAAGGGATCGGGGCATGGAACCAGGGGTTACTCCCCGCTAGCATCATGCCGCATCCCCAGGGCCGGGAAATTTAGCTCCCCCCCGCGGGGGATTAAACCCCCCCCATGTCCCCCGAAAATCGGGGTTTGCGACATGGGGGTTTGCGGGCGGCAGGAGTGGGCTCCTGTTTCCCCCGAGAGCCCCGGGCCCCCAAGAAATTTGGCGCTGAGCGCCGTTTACGGGGTTCCTCCCAGGCACCCGGATGCTAAATGACGAAACCGGGTTGTCTGGTGGTAAACGATGCCCACAAGGGCATTGGGGGCAGCTTGACGGGACAGTTGCCCTTGGGGGGGGCCAGTTACAGCAAAAAGCTCCATGCTGACTCCTTTTGCTGAAAAACTAAAGGGATGGGTTCAGGTTTTTCCCCCCCTGGGGAAAAGGGTGTAAAAAATTTGTGAAAAAGGGTAAAAAAAAAAGTGTAAAAAATTTTAAAACACAAAACCTTTTTTTACTCCCCCGGGGTTACCCCTTTACAAACCCCCAACCCCCCCAAAAATTATTAAAAAATTTTATTTTTAAAAACCCATTTTTGATTTTCCCCCCCCCGGAGCGTTGGGACCCCATCCTTTTTAAAATCGGTTTTCTTTTAAATATTAACCCGAAACGGGAACCCCTTTAATAAAAAAAAAACCAAAAAAACGGGTACAAAAATTTGGTTTTTTGGGGTTCTTCCGCGCACTTTTTTGGGAAAAAGGTTTTTTAAATTTTTTCCCCTTCCTTTCTCAAATGGTTCCCAAAAAAAACGTCGTTAAAACCCGGGAAAAAATTTTTTAAGGGGGGTTTATCAAAAAAAATTTTTTAGGTTTTTGGGGCCTATTGGGTTTGGGGGTTGATAAATTTTTTTTTTTTACATTTTTTTTAAAACATTTTTTCTTTTGGGGGTTTAAAATTTAAAAAAATGAAAAAATTGGGGAATTCAAAAGGGTTTAAACAAAAAACAACTTTTTTAGGGTTTGGACGGGGGTTTTAAAAAATTTAAAAAAACATGGGTTTTTTGGTTTTTTTTTTCCCTTTATTGGGGGGCCTTCCCAAAACGGTTTTTTTGGGGTTTTTTAAATTTCTTTTTTTCCCCCTAAAAATTGTTCCCAAAAAACCGTAACTCACCCCACAAAAACAAAGCCCCTTATACGTTTTCCAAAAAACGGGAAAAAAAAAAAAATTTAAAAGGGTTTTCAGACTGCGTTAAAGGCTAAAAACATGTTTTCCTTTTAAAATTTAAAAGTTTTTTAAATTGTGTAAAAGCTTTTAAAAATTAAAAAAATTTTTTAAATGTGGTTTCGCTGTTTTTCGTTTCAACCCTGTGAGAAAAATTAGGCTTGTCTTTTTCCCACCGCCCCGTGCCCCGAAAAAATTTTTTTTTTTTTTTTTTAAAAACATACCGGGGAGGGGGGGGTATTTTTGGAAAAGTCACAAAAACCTTTTTGGGTTTTTCCAAAGGGACCCCAAGGTTTTGGGCCCAATTAAAAACCCTTTCAAATTTCTTGTAAAAAAAAAGCCCCTTCATCTCCAAAAGCTTTTTTTTTGGAAATTTTTTTGGGGCTTCGCTTTTGGACAATTTTTAAAAGCAATTTTTAAAAATTTTTTTTTAAAATGAAATTTTTTTAAAAAAAACTTTTTAAAATTTTCCCTTTTTTTAATTTGGGTCCCAAACCCCCAAAGAAAAGTTACCCCAAGGCTTTATCCCGTTTTTTGGGCGAAAAAGGGAAAAAATGGCCCAAAAAAAATTGGGGGGGAAACCCGGCTTTCCCCCCCCATCCATTGGCCCAATGCTAAAAAAAAAAAAAACCCGGAAAAAACCTGTGCGAAAAAAAGAAAATACATTTTTTGGGGGGGTTGTTGAACCCAAAAATTGATGCAACTTCGGGAAAAAGGTTTTTTCACCTTTTTCAAAGTACTTTGGGGGTTTTTGCAGTTTGCGACTTTGGCCCCCCCCAATTTTGGGTGGCGCCAAAAGCCAAATAAATCCCCTTTTTTGGGTACCTTCCTGCCATGCGCCCAAAACCCCCCCAAAAAATTTTTTTTTTTTTTTTTTTTTTAAAAACCCACATGTGGGGTTTTGCCGAATTTGGGAAGAATTTGCGAAACAAAATTTTTGGGGGGTTTTTTTTCCCAAGTTTTCCTTTTTTTAAAATAAAAACATTTTCCCCAAAAATTTTTAATTGCGGATTTTTGGGGGAAAATTTTATTTTTTTTTTTTTTTTCAGAGCCGAACCCCTTAAAAAAATTTTTTGTGAAACCCCCTGGGGGGGCCGTATATACTCATCTCTGGAAAATTTTCGGGGGGTTTAAGGGGTTTTTGTTTATACAAAAAAGGGTTTTTCTTTTTAGGGGGTATTTATTAAGTTTCGCACCTTAGGTTTTGCCCCGCAACCTGTAAGGGCCCCCTAAATAAAATTGAAATGAAAATGAGGCCCCAGAGCCCTTTAGGTGTCCCCAATTTGGGGCTTGTGGTTGAGCCAAAAAAGGCAGGGGGCCCCAATGGGGGATATTCCGAAAAGGGCCGGGAATCGGGGGAATAAAATTTTAATTTGTTTTCCCCTGATCACTTTTAAACCGTATTCTTTTCAATAATGTAAAAAAATTGAAAACCCTTGCAAAAAAATTTAAATTTTAAAATTTACTTCCACTTTGTTTTAAATTCCTTTTGAAACACCTAAGGGGTTTTAAATAAACTTACTAAATGGGGGTTTTTGAATACTTTAAGGGGTTTTTTGGGTTTTTAGTTTTGAGGTTTTTATGGGGGTTTCTAAACATACGGTCAATCAAACCCACGTTAGAATTGGACTGGTCCCTAAAATATTTTTAAATTGCAAATTTTTTTAAAAAATTTTGGGGAAAATTCCTACTAAATTTAAAACCCCCCTTTAATGTCTTTAAAAAAAAAAAAAAAAGACATTTTAAAAAATGATGCCAAACTACAGCAGACATATGGTAGAGGAATTTAAAAAACTTTTTTAAAGTGGAAAAACCCTATCTGTTTTTTACATGCAAAAAATTTTTGAAGTTTAAAATTTGGGTAAAATTTTTCACTTTTTTCCCACGATAATTTGATTTTTTTAAAAAAATTTAAACAATCTTTTTTTGGACCAAAAATTTTTCCTTACTATCTTGAAGAAACAATTTGGTCACGAGAAAAAAAACCCCTAAAATCCCCATGGATAGGAAAAATTTTTGAAAAAAAGTTATTCTCACTTTAAGTGACCATGACAAAATTTCAAAAATGGGGCCCCTGTCAAAAGGGGCCCAAAAAACTGGCCCTGGCGGGAAGGGGGAGGTTAAAAACTGTTTAAATACCTGTTGCAACCACTGGATTTTTTCCACCCCCTTTTCCCCCTTCCCTTTTTCTAAAACGGGGCCCGGGGACATTGCAAAAGGAAAGGGGGGGCCCGTTTCGCCTAGGGCGCACCTCTGCCCGTCACGGGGGGGGCCTGAAAACCCCCAAGTTTTTTAGGGGGCCTCCCGGCCCCCCGGGGTTGCTCTGACAGACAAAATTTCGGGACAAAAAGGATTATGTTGAAGCGCGGCGCGCTTTTCACGCCGGCGCTTACGATCTGAGACAAACACGGGCCTGTGACCCACAGCGCTACTTACCATTGGTGCTGGTGTTTTGCTGCTCGGCCCCGCCCATGTCCCTTCTTCTTTCGGATTTTCCAAAACCCCGGCCCCAAGGGCCCCCCCTTTATTTTCTCTGCTTCTCGGCCCGGACCAACGTCCCCCTTTCCCCTCTGCTACGTCCCTCACTCTGGGACCCCCTCCTCCCATGTTTTTTTCACAGCGGGGACATTGGAGCTGAGTCGGGTGACTTCCCCTTGGGCTTCTGGGTTTAGTGCAAGGGGAAATGGGCCAGGGGGAAATGTTGTGTTGGGATTTTGGGTCCTCTTTCTGCCCTCTCTCTCTTTTCCTCATACTTCTCCTGCCCCTTTTTTTTTCTCGTCTCCTGCAGCCGCCCTGCTCCCCGGTCCCGGGGGGCCCCAAACCACCCAGCCCCCCCTTCACTGCCCCTTTTCGCATCCGCTTTCAGGATGAAAAAGCGCGCTGATATGAAACCGGATTTTTGGAGCGCTTTTTGGACGGGTCCCAAAAGCGGACTCCATTATCCCCTTTGGGGTTTTTCCCCTTTGCATAAACCACAATAAGAATTGACTTGTAAAATTTTTTAAAAGGGGGATGCGAAAAAAGCGCAGCGCGGGAAGACCCTAAAACGCTTCGCAAATCTCCTTTTGAGAAAAACCCAAAGGGGCCTTTTGCCATTGAACTCAATGTTAATCACACTGAACAATTGTTAGAACCGTTTTGCGGATCCGTAAAACGGATCTGTAAAACGGATCACAAAAACGTTGTGTGAACAAGCCCTTACAGTAATTTTTTTCTCATGTGCCTAGGGCACCCAAATGGGTTGTCCCGGCCCTGGTTCTGGAACTTGTGCTACTGAGAGACCTAACACCGTTTTTCTCCTTCCCTGCTTTTGCTTCACAGCCAGTGATGTTGTTTTCCACTCTTATGATTGGGCTGACCTCTCTCGCTTTCTCCATCAGTAAGTGACTACTTTGAATGCAAACAAATGGCTCCAGCGGTGGAGACCCAAGCCTGTATAGGCCTATAAGGGTAAAACCGGGAAGTGCCTAAGACTGCGCTCAACAAGTGGCCTTTTTTGAAAGGACTATGGATGCTTCTTTTGAGCAGTTGAACAAACCATATTATTTCTCTGTGTCCTGATTTGGGCTCCCGTTTAGTCATAACTTGGGGAACACATGAGAGACATGTATAAACGGGGTTTGGCGGCAATTTTCGGCATCAAGTCTGACAAAAAGCTATCATTGACCCCGTTGCTGTTCTGATTTGGGTTTGCCCATGAAGCGTGCCATGGTCCTTGACCCAGTCCATAGATGTGCTTGTGCTTCATGTGCTGCTCCTCGTGGCTTACTCAACCCTCCTTTCCCGGCACCGGGCCCTAAATTCTCACCTCTTTGGCTGCTTTAGTCCCTGGCTCAGCAGTGTACTTGTGCCGGGTCTTCCCTGATTTAAAGTGCCAGTGCACCCAACCCAGCATTCCTAGGAACCATGGCAATTTGTCTGTGGCTTCATTAGGGCATTTCCCTCCTTCCTGCTTTGCCCGTTATTGGGACTTATACCATGTTTTGATGCATTTCCCAAATTTTTCCATGTTTCTATCCGGTTTGATCTTTGGCTTTGTTTTTGACTGCTCCCCGGCCTGTTGCCTGCTCTGACTGTTTGCCCGGTTTACCAACTCCATAGACACTGCCTGCCTTGACTGCTTGGCTGTGCCTGAACCCAGTCTCTGCTGTTCCTTAATACATCATTGACATTTCAGCTGTCACGGGAAAAGTCACATCAGGTAGCAACCATGGGTTTCCCATAGCAAGTCCAAACCCCCTTGCGGGATTTGGGGTGAAGACCAGGGAGTTCTTTAGACTCTAGTGGTATTTGCCAACTCTTGCAGTCCACTTCCTTCTTTGCTGTGACAGTTCCTTTTCAGAGATAAAATGGTTCTTATTCTGCCAGTGTACACAAGCTTCTCTAGGTTACCAACCACCTCTCTCTGCTTTTGCAGTAGTGGCCAGGATGGTCAGGAATGGTAATGTCAGTCCCTACTATGTATTATCAGCACCCACGGGAGTTTGTTTCTGTTTCTTATTGACAAATTTTAACCCTTTTAGAGCTCTGTAGCCCTTGCCCTTTGTATAAACCCTTCCATTACTGATGTCCCTTTAACAGGCTTGTTAAGAACAGCAGAAAATGATATGCAAATCATTTCTGTAGAACCTGAACAGGAAGTGAGAGCCTGAAGCAAACTGTAAAGAGCAGACTCTTTTAAACAGCCTGATGAGAAAACTCCCTTAAGGAGGTATTTTGGTATACAAAACTTAAATCCTATTGAAATCATGAAGTAAAAACTAAGGGCGATATGTTTTGAAACAGGCTTTACGCCGTTTTCTGGCGTAACCTGCGCCTCACCGGCCCGAATCCGCTGTCGGACGCAGGGATGCGATGTTAGGCACAGCGTTCGCCACTTTCAGATGCGCCTCGCATGAAGGGGCGTGCAATGGGCGTGGTGTTGGCGCGGTGTAGGCGTTCCGGGGCGGGACGCGGCGCGCTCGAAAACTCCGAGGCATGTACGATCGCGAGTCGGCAAAGTGCAGCACATTGCAGCGCTCGGCAGCTCCGACAGGCAGCCCCTGGTTGATCTGGTCTAAATGCTCCGGCACATGATTTCATTGCCCGAGATTTCATTGCCCCGATATGTCCATAGACTACAATGGGACAAGTAGCTCGCGCTCTGATTGGCTGGGATAGCCAAGCCCCCGCTAGTTCAAAACCCAAAAGCTTTTCGCATTTCTACTGTATTTTGAACTGTCCCGCCTTTGATTTTGATTGGTACTAACTTCTCCATAGGTTATAATGGATCCCTGTCGCTCCTATTCTGATTGGTCAGGATTGCTAAGCCCCTGCTAGCTCAACCCAAACAGCTCTTTTCTGCAAATTTTTTCTGTATTTTGAACTGTCCCGCCTTTGATTTTGATTGGTCAATATTTCTCCAATAGGTTAGAATAGTTCACTGTCGCTCCTATTCTGATTGGCTGGCTTCTGCCGACCAAAGAGAATAGCTTACAGAATTTGAATTACTGTATTTCCCCGGGAAAATTTTCCCTATCCTAATTCCCAATGTAGCGCCGTTCTAGAGTTTTGGAAAGTGATTTTTTTTATGTATTTTTTTTTTAGTAGGTTTCAGCTCTTTTTAGAAAATGTTTGACCCTTTATAAAGGCGTTTTTTTTTATTCTACCCCGCACGGACTCTCTAATGATTTCTCATGTTTTCCCCATCTGTCTCAAATCAAAATACATTTCGGCTTATTCCGCCTGCGCCCCACCACGGCGGGCGCAGAAAATTTTTCCCCCATGTTGAGCGCACCCCTCGGACGGGGGAATCTTAGGCGCGTCCCGCACGCACCAACCCCGCACTGCGCCTCAACACTGGCGGGGCGCGGGGGACTTTACTGATTGTTTGAGAGGCCCCGGCGCGACATAAATCAGGCACGATTTCGCGGAAAATTTCAAAAAGTGCGCCCCAAACGTGTGAGTTCATACTGGGGCCCTAAACACCTCAATAAAAATAATTAAGTATTTTTATATTTTCCCTTCTGCCCCCAAATTGTGGTGCAAATTTCCCTTTATTTTTATGCCTGAGTTCAACTCGCTTACTGGTCAAGCTTGCCAGTTCCAAGACTTTTAAAGGAGAGCCATTTGTCTAGGAAAAACAGGGGGATGTATTAAGAGCCAGCATGAGGGATACAATATGAAATGCATATGGGGGCGGGAGATTGCTGTTCTTCACGTACATTCTCCCAATAAAATTCTGCAGAACCAAACTACATTTGCAGTATCGTGGATAGCTTATAGGAGTAACAATGTGACAAAAAAGTCAGATGGGTTGCATATTGCATTTGCTCTTTTAAAAAACCTACGGGACGACCCCCTTTTTTTTGCTAAACGCGGGAATACCGTTTTAAGGTTTTACTTTAGTTTCCCCTTCATAAAATAAAAGTCATTGCCAAAGTCAACAGAGGAGCAACAATGATTATCGCAAAATTTAAACAGAATCCTAAAACAGATTGCCTTCCATTTTAGGGCACAAAATTTTTTCTGTTTTAGGATGATGAAATATGCATACTTTTGTAAATACAGCACAGCATACCAAGTCTTCCCCTACACCAAAATTTTTTTCTCACTAGGGTAAATGCATTAAAAAAACATTATGTTCCATTCAAAAGGCATGTTTTAAATTTTCACTTTCTGAAGCATCATTTTCTTAGAGCATTACTGTGCCACTTTTGTTATTGTCTAACTGTCCCCAAAAAAATTGAAAAAAGGGGAAATTGAAACTGAACCCATTTCTTTGGGATTCGCTTTTAAAAATTTGACTTGAAAAAAGTTCCTGTACAAATAAAAAAAGAAACCCCTCGTACTCCTCTCCCCTCCCCCTGCCATCCCCCATTGGGTCCCCCTTGCCAGTGAATTTTAAACCCCCCCCTTCCTGTACTCTCCAAAGGGTCCAATCCCCTCAAAACTCCGCTCCTCGGGAACCCCTTCCTGCTCTCCTCTTTTCACCTCCTCACAAACCATCTCCAAGCTTCCCCGGCTTCCCCTTATTCTCAACTCCTGCCCCAACACTGAGACCTCACATTTTACTAGCCCCAAAAGCAAATGAAAAAAATATTCTTCAGGGTTGTACAAAAAACCCTGCGCCCTAACAATTTTCAAAAATTCTGCCCCTTTACCCTTTTCTTTCCCCCTTCCCAAAATTTCAAGACTTCATGCGGGGCCTCTCTGTCTGTAAGAGTTGTTAGCAGCCCGGACTGCCCATAGGGTAAACCCGGGCCTTTGCCGGTGGGCCGCTGGGGCGGGGCCCAGCGCCAGCTCGATCGGCCCCCACGAGGGGGGCCGGTGTCCCCACCGGGGGCCTGGGGGGCCGGGGCCGGTCTGTTTCACATAAGGGGCCACAAGGGCCATCGCGAGGACCCCTTGCCCGGGGGCCGAAAGGCCCCCCTCCCACACGGCTGAGGCCGGGGCAAAACCCAGCCATGCAGCCCTCACGGCCACCGCCTGTACCGCGCGGTGCAAACCGGCCCCAGGCTAAACAGCCGGGGTCTTTTGATCCCCGCCATTGCCCCCCAGGACGCACAGCCAGGAGGCCGCGCAAACCCCAGAGGGCCCTGCAGCAGGTTTGCGAGTATTGGGGCATCGCGCGCCTGTTCCGCGACCTTACCAGGAACCAGGTGCTCCCGGGGAGGTGAAAAGGAGGGGACGCGGGTGATATTATTTTCTTATTTTTTAAATATCACTGTCCCTGCCTGCCTAAATAGCCTTGCCACCTAACCTGCCCTGCTCCTAAATTTTCGCCCCTGGCTGCCACACTGCCCTGCCCCTATATACTTCCCCTGCCCCGCCTATTTTACTGCCCCCCGGGGCCCATTAGCCCCGCACCTATGGGCCCTTGCTGCCCAAAGGTGGCCCCTGCCCCCATAACCCCCCCTGCCCACCCCATATATGGCCCCGCCCCGCCTTTATTTGGCCCTTTACCCATAAATGGCCTTTCCTACCTAAAGTGGCCCCGCCTAAAGTGCCCTGCCCCCCTTTAAGGGCCTGCCTACATATATGGCCTCCGCCTATAACTGGCCCGGCCCGCCTTATAAAGTTCCTGCCCCCATATACTGTCCCCGCCGTACATCTGGCCCTGCCCCTAATGGGGGGCCACCTATTTTCCCACTTACTACATTTTTTTCATTTTTAATTTTTTTTGGGTTTACATACCCTGTTTGGGGAATTGATAGGGAAAAGCTGGGAAAAAAAAGGAGTTAAGATTATTTTGGTAAATTCTACAGGGGCGAGCATGACCGGGGGAAGAAGACATTGCATTTCCCTACCAACAGAGAAAAAAAGGAAGGGAAAAAATACAGGGAAGAAATTTTTGAGGTTGGCCAAAGCAGAAAAAAAGGAGAAGGAAAAATCCCCTCAGAGATGACATCGTGTGAGCCCGAGTCGGGGTTTATTTTTCTTCTGTGTTGGAATCAGCGCTGGATTCATGGATTTGGGGGGGTTGTGGTATGTTGGTGCTTAAAGTGGTCAGTGTGGGCATGCCCGATTTTAAGCAAATGCACAAACGACTCTGGATAGGGTTTTTTCTGCACCCCCTTTTTCTTTCTTTCCCTTTTGTTTTGGGGGTCCACACAGATGGTTTTTTGCTTTTTTGTGCAAAAAGTACACATTAAGCTCACCTTTTGCACAAAAACCACCAAAAACACTAAAAAAAGCAAAAAAATGCTCTTTGGAAAGCCCTTTTTAGGTACTTATTTTAAAGTGGGAAAGGGGCGAGAACAAGGGAATTTTTTAACGGTTTTTGGTGGGTGGGGGGGGTTTTTTCCGGGCTGATTTTATTCCCCCCGGCCCGGTTTTTCATTTATTTCCTTTGACTTTTTTATTTTGTTTTGTAGAACCCCCCCCCCCAAAGTAAGCACCCCGGGAAAAATGCACACAAAAAAAAAAATCTACATTAATAAGAAAAAACAAAAATAGAGGGGTATGTCACCCCAAAACTTAAACGACCAAAAAACAATTTTAAAAAAACCTTGTACATAAAAATAAACTTTTTTTGCAATATTTAAAAAGACTATGCTTACCCTGGTCTCATCCTAACAAAGGATACAAAGAGAAGACAACTATTTCTACCCCAAAAAGGGGTATCCCCTGAAAAATTTGCCTTGGGTTAAAACTTTTTCCCATAGAAGCCAAACCCAAAAGATCCCTAAAAAACACAAAATCTTGTATTAGGGGGTTCTAATTTAAAACAAAGAAAAAGGAAAAGATACTCCCCCAAAAAACTTTAAAAAAATTTGTCTTTCCCAACTAACACCCTTGAGTTTTTACGGATCAATTAACGACACAATGGTAATGGCCGTAAGAAAGCAAAAATTGGAGGTTTCTTAAGTGTTTCCCCCTCAATAACACAGGTTAATCAGGGAATACAGTTTGCATATAAATAAACACTTGAGCTCTTTATGAAAACTAAGTTTTTAAATAAAGAGGTTTTTTTTCTACACAAAGATTGTTTTCCCCTTAACCGCTGTAATCTGATTAGTTGAGAGCAGGAGTGATGTTATCACATGGACGGATTGACTTGACTGAGCCATGAGTGAACTAATTCCATTAACCAAGATTATCTGCAGTACAAGAAAGGTACAAACACTGTGAGCAATGATAATGGAGATATCTTTAAACAATCTCCTGCTCTGTCAGGGTCTGCTCTGACTGGACTAGGAGAAAATTTAGGGGACATTTTGCACTGAAAAGTGGCTACAAGCAGTTTTTGCATATTTTATTTTGGAAGCTCTAAAAATGTCGGCAGGAAAATACACCCGTACACTTATGTTTTGCACAATGTAAAGGCTTGTTTACACGCCAGGATTTCAGTCAGTTTTTTTTAGGGATTCATGTTTTGAATCCGCTAAAAAAAAAGACCGTGCCCAGTGCTGTGTAGATTTCACTAGAAAATCCTTGCTGTAGTCGACACAGTACGGATTTTTTACTGAGGTTCTTCCTAAACCAAAAAAACCCTCCCGGAAAAATAGAAAATTTGTATTTCCAACCCGACCGCTCGGATTCTCGGCAGCCCAATGCACTGGGCCACTGGAACCCGAAATCTGACCGCCGGTTATTGCACAAAAACCGCACAGTTCAGCAATTTGAAAATGTAGTTGGATTTTGGACAGTATTTTCAAATTGCTGTGTAGGCATAGCCTAACAATGGCAAGCGGACAGAAACTCATTTTTATAAAAATAAAATAACACTGTTTTTCAATGTCAAAAAGGGCAATCACATTGCAGATAAGGTGTAACAGTGTAACAATGTGAAGCAAGAAATTTAACACTATTTTTGATACATCTAAGTAAATTTTACTGTTTTTGTTGTGAAAAACAGTCTATTTGCGTACTTGACATTGTTACACAGTGTTAGACATTTTTATAGCAAGGCGTATCTGTCTTTTTCTGATATTGTTACACAGTTTTATTTTTTTTAAGCAGGTTGGGGCCCGGAGGGGAAAAAAAACCCCCTGGTACAAAACTCCCCGCCAGCCACATACAATTCCACTAAAAAGGGTTAGGTGGGGGTGGTGTTTTTCCGGGGTAGACGGGGGCACGTTAAAGGGGGCACAGAAGTCATTAAAACAAAAACCCGGCCTTTTTTATTGTTGCTGTGGTACATAAAAACAAAACAAACAAAACAAAACCTATGACGGGCCGGTTTAAATAAACTTGGAACCCCTTTACCACAGTTGGCCAAAACCAGTCACCAAACATAAGTATCAATACCACAAGGAAAGTGCCCCCCAAAAGGCTTTTGGCAAAAAACCTGTTCCCAGGCTAGAGAGTGGTGTCTGTAGCTCTGCCTTATTACACACAGGCCAAAATAACACCCCAAGCCCGGACTGTCCGGGTGGATTGGGGGGCCCCACTCTCGTATCCCCATCCAAAACCATCCCCTTAAAAAAGGGTTTTAAAAAACCCTCCCCCATAGATTTTTTTTTAATTTTGACACTTTATTTTCGGTTGCTTTTTACCGGCAGACATGAGGAATTGGGGTAGGAAAAAAAGTTCCCAAAATGCAAAACAAAAGATCCATTGAAAAAACGGGGAAGAAAATTTTTTTCCCCTTTGGGGTATTTTTGCAAATGCTAGACTAAGGGTCGGAATGACCCGAAAGCAACCTACCTGCTACCATTTTGCTGTCACCATTTTTTAAATATTGGAATAAAGGATCTTACTTTCATGGTCTAGGAGTTGTTTAAATCTTTTTCTTCCTTACCTTATGGCTTAAAGTTCCCAGCGAGCACCGTGCAGCCTGGTTTAGTTGTGGGAAATCTTGGGAAGATCCCTCCCTTAGCCCAGTCAAGACCCTCTGTCACACCCCTTAAAAATTTTTCCCTCATACCCCCCGCCCTTTCAAAATAAAAACACTAAACCACAAAACAAAAAAATAAAAAGTGGGCGGGAAAACCCGCTCATTACAGTGTCAGGGATAGGTATGCCTTCCTACAATCGGAAAAAGTCTATGCTTTCCATTTTCAAACTCCAAAATCACCAAAACACCAAATTAGAGACCCAGAGTAGTCAGACACCAGCTCAGGTATAAACCACGCACCGCCAAAGTGGTCAGATACCAGCTCAAGTTTCACCAATGACTGTGAATCACACTGATCAAAGCAGAAGAAAAAAAATCCGGACATCAGGGGGCTCACAGGGAAAAGTCTCTCTGATGGGGAGTTTTTCTCTTCTTTTCCCTCTGGCCAAACTCCATATGAATCTCTGATGAGCTTCTTTCCCCCTTTTTTTTCCGTTAATGCAATTACGTCTTTCCTGGCCACACTCGTCCTTAGAAATTTTTCACAAAAACTCTTGACTCCCCTCTTTTCCAGCCCCACCCTGCCCCCAAAAAGCAAAAGTGCCCCCAGCCAATTATAGGGTCCCCTTTGTTCATAAGTAGGTCCACATCCCATTATAGCAAACAATTAGGTGGATGCTCTTTTTAGGTATGTTAGACCCCAAAAAATTTGAAATTAAAAAGTCGTAATGGAAAAGGAAATAAATAGGCCCCCATTAGGTAGTACCAAGCCCCCGTAAGCAGGTAAATTATATAGACCCCAAAACAGTAATAATATAGGTACTCTCAAAATGGGAAAAAATAGTAGTTAGGGAGCCCATATACACGTTTTGGGCAAAATATTACATTAAGGTCCATGTAGTACGTTGGGGGCCCAATTTGTACTTAGGGGACCAAAAAGTATGTGGGATCCATTTTAGTACTTGGGGTGTTGTATGTTAGGGGGCCCCTAGATTAGGGAGCACATATTAAAAAAAAAAATTTCTCCCGTCACCATCTTTCCCCTTCTCATCTCCCGCCCCCTCGGGGAGAGGTGCCGTGACGCCCGGCCCCCCAGGGGGCTGAATGGGCAATAAAGATCCGGCTGTTCTCCGATCCGCCGCCTGCATCGTGCAGGCGGCCATGATCTCTGCATGGCTGGGTTATGGGGAACCGCCATACAGCCATGGGGGGGGAGGGGGGCCTGCGGCCCCCGGTCGGGGTTTCCGGTGGGGGTAAGCGCCCCGTGAGGCCTTGAAGCGCGCCCAGATCGCGCCGGTATCGGGGCCCGGGGGGGAGAATCAGCAGCCCCCCCGCCGAAGACGCTCCGAGTTGGCGCGGTGGCCCGGACCCTGGCGGCCCGGCCCAGTTACTTCCATCGCCAGTCCGGGCCTGGCAAGGTGTATCTGTCTGCTTACATACAGTGATTGACAGTTTGCTCTGTACAAACACATATGAAAAGCTGTGGGTGGGGTAGGCAGGACTTCCAATGTTTCTCAAGGAGTCCTGTCAGGATTTACTCTGTTTTTTTTTTACCCAGAAACCCTGCACAAAATTCTATAAATCCATAGCTCAGCTTCTCTCCCTCTATCATATCCTGATCTCAGATTTCAGTCTGGTTGGTAGCCGTGAGATCACAAATATCTAGTCAAATAAATTGTTGTGGCATCACAAATGTCATACTGTAACAGACCCATAGAAGTAAACAAAGCAAATGTAGTTCAAATTCTTGGGTTTTTGGGGACAGATTTTCATTTCTCTTACGATCTGTCTCTCCCCAATACCTTTTGGTACTAAAACATTTAATTCCCATCGTTTAACTCCTGTGTAAGTACGGTACTACAAAAGGACTCATTTCGGCAATATATTCCATTTTATTAGACCCCAATCCTTATAAGGATATGATTACAAATTTGGAAGTGGGGAACATATTGGGTAATCTTTCCTACTCCCCTTTAGGGTCAGTTGAAGGCCCTGGCAAGTCCTTGGTGTACCCTCATAGAAAAAATTTGTATAAAAACTGTTATTCCCGTACATATTCCCAAGCTTTACAAAAAATTTAATCTCAAATCCCGCAGTCATGTTTCGCTGTGGGACTTTCAATGGGCAATCCTCTATTTTCGGGACTGTCCGATCCTCCAGATTTTTGGGTGCCAAGATTTTTTGGCTTTTTGTAACACGGATCCCCTTAGATCCCTTTATATACAGGGCCGCCATTAGGGGGGTAGAAACCTACTGCCGTATGGGGCCCGGCCAGAATGTATGCAAGGGGGGGCCGCCCTGCGGAGGCCCCGCCCCCGCTTTACGTAATGGTCGAGATTGAGTGGTCTGCTCTTGTACCCTGTGAATCAATTGCTGTTGGGGGGGGGCCGCGTAAAAATTTGTTTAAAACAAAAGGTTTACATTAACCGATTTTTGTTT
>JAODAL010042504.1:0-34748 GCA_025379985.1 Phyllomedusa bahiana | reverse complement strand
CAAACAAACCGAAATTTTTAAAAAAAATTGTGTTTAACATAAAAACTTTGTTTTTAAATTTTTAAGTTTTTTTTGATGTCACGTTCCCCTTTAAAACCTTTCCAAAAACACTGCGGGTTTTAGCTTCTTGCCTGGGCAGGTTTCCCAATTTGATTTGGACCAGCATTTAAGGGAAGCTTTTGGGGTGGGCGGCGGGAAAAGGGGGTTTAACTTTGGAAGTGAAAAAGAAAATCCAAGTCGGAATGGCACATGCTAATATGACCACACATTTATTTGAGCCATAGGCAAGTTTACTATAAAAAGTTGTTTATTCAACAAATATTCTTAATTTGTTTCAAAAGGTTCCTGTTTATCAAAGAAAATTGTGTCTTCTGTGTCAGAGACTGTATCTGTTTACCTGATTACTATGAATATTGTACTTTGATACTTGCTTTGTACATGATATTGCAGAAAAAAACAATAAAAAAAGTGAGGGGTGTACTTACTTTTGTGGAAAAGTTTACAAAGTACAAAAAAATTCCCCAATGCGGGCCAGGTGTTATTTCTGCCAGTAAAGGTTTAAACCCAAAATACAAAAAAAAATTACTATAAACCAAAAAAGTAGGCTGAGTGGTTGCTGGGGTTGTAAACATTTTTCATCTGATTTCTAGAAGCCCCTTTTTTAATTGTTACAAATTCAAAAGTGTTCTCACCATTTTGGGGAAAATAAAAAGAGCAAAAAACCCAAAAAGGGCCAATTGCGGGATAGGACAAAAAAAGGCTGGTGCCTATGCAAATAAGGTTATAGCACCCTCCCCCCAGGGGAAAAAATTCAGCCCCCCCCAAATTCCTCCTCGCCCCCCCTTCTTGTGGGTTTAAAGTGGTGGCCCTGGGGTTCCCTTTACCTTTGGCGATCTCGCCCGGGACCTGCCAGCAAGGATTGAACAGTGGGGTCTGCGACTCCAAGACCATAATTACCACCTTTTTCACAGGCCTGAAAAGTACAGCAATCCATCTGGCTACATTTCAAAAAAATCCCCCAGATTTAGATCAAATAATTTAGTAACCACAGAGTGTTTTGATTTCCCTTTCAGTGCCCGCAGTTTCCCAAAGGGGCCCTTTTGCTGTTTAGATTGTTACAGAACTACAACTGAAAAAAAAATTGGGGGGCCCGGGATGAAGCTGCCCGTCGGGGCGCACCTTTCCGCCGGTTTTCCGGCGAAATCTGCGCTTGATTTATGTCGGCACTGGGGCGCGCTCATACATCCTATGTAAAGTCCGCCGCGCCTCGCCAGTGTTTGAAGCGCAGTGCGGCGCTGCGCTTATGATTCGCCGCCCGAGGTAGTGCACTCATACATGCGGGCAAAAGGCCGCCGCGCCGCGCCTCGCCAGTGTGTCGGGCGCAGTGCGGGGACTGAGGCGCAGTGCGGCGCTGCGCCTATGATTCGCCGTCCGAGGAGGTGCGCTCGTACATGCGGGGAAAAGTTCCCTGCGCCTCGCCAGTGTGTGGGGCCAGTGCGGGGACATGGGCGCAGTGCGGGACTGCACCGAAAATCTGTTCCGATGCGAGACAGGCTGGAAAACAGCAAAAATCGCCTTTATAAAGGCGTTCAACATTCTCAGAAAAAGAGCTGAAACCTAAAAAATAAAAATACATAAAACAAAATCACTTTCCAATATCCTAATTCAAGAATTAGGATATTGGAAATTGCCGGGAAATACAGTAATTCAAATTCTGAAAGCTATTCTCATTGGTCAGCATAAACCGGCCAATCAGAATAGGAGCGACAGTGAACCATTAAAACCTATGGCCCACTATTGACCAATCAGAATTAAAGGCGGGACAGTTCAAAATACCGTAAAAATGCAGAAAAGAGCTGATTGGCTGAGCTAGCGGGGCTTGGCTAGCTCGGCCAATCAGAATAGGAGCGACAGAGACCCATTAAAACCTATGGAGAACTATTGACCAATCAGAATCAAAGGCGGGACATTTCAAAATACAGTAAAAATGCAGAAAAGAGCTGATTGGTTGAGCTAGCGGGGGCTTGGCTATCCCAGCAAATCAGAGCGAGAGCTACTTCTCCCATAGTAGTCTATGGAGAGATCGGCGCCATGCAATCTCGGCTCTCAGTACCGTGCGGCATGGAGTATGAGTGAAAAAATCATTTTTATTAAGTGTAAAATATTCTCTGAAAAATAGTGAAACTTCTAATAAACATCATTAATAAATCCCGAACAACGCATTGTCGCCGAGACGGGAATAAGGAATTGGGTTATAGAGAATTGCTGGAAATACAGTAATTCAAAACTTGTATTAAGCTCTTTATGGTCGCACTAAACCAGCCAATCAGAATAGGTGCGGTCCGTGTCCCATTAAAAAACATGGAGAACTTCTGACTCAGAATAGGAGCGATAGTGGCCATTTAAATATGAAGGAGTATTAAACCAATCAGAATAGGCGCGACAAAGACCCATTATTATTTGGAGAGTTTTGAAATCCAAAATCAAAGGGGGACAGTTTCAAATACTGTAAAAATGCAGACAAAGAGCTGATTGGTGAGTGGGTGGTTGCCTATCCAGCCAATCCGTGCGCGAGCTACTTCCCCATTGCAGTCTATGGAAGATGGGCGCAATGCTTTCTGCGCTCAGTCGCGGTGCGGCTTGGACGTATGAATTAAAAATTATTTTTATTAACGTGTAAACATTTTACTGTAAATCAGCTGAACTTCCTTAATAAATAAATCAGTTAAATGAACAACAGTTGTCGCCGTGACCGGCGCTTACTATAGGGAATTGCAATAGAGGAGAATTGCCGGGAAATACAGTTAATTTCAAATTGTTAAGCTCTTCTGATTGCGTCGGAATAAACAGAATAGAATAGGTGGACAACACCCATTATTCTATGGAGAAGTTTTAACCAATAGAATAGGAGCGACAGTGTCCCATTTATGACCTATGGTGAAATATTTGAACAATCAAAATCAAAGGCGGGGCCGTTCAAAATACAGTAACAATACAGAAAAGAATGATGGCTGAGCTAGCGGGGGTTGGCTATCCCAGCATTTCAGAGCGGAGATATCTTCCCTCATTGCAGTCTGATGGAGAGATCGGCGCACGAATCTCGGCGTTCAGCGCCGGTGCGGCATGAATATATTATTAAAAAATAAATTTTATTACGTGTAAAACATTTATTTCAGAGTTAGCGCTGATCTTATCATATTCAAAAGGGGGGGGGAACCCCAAAGGGGAACAGTTCCAAAATAAGTAAAAAGGCAGTAAACCGAGCTGATTGTTGAAGCGCGAGGGGGCTCGTCAGGCTTAGTAATTCAAATTGGAGGTTTTCGGGATTTTTTTGAATATACTCCTGCTGCACGAGCGGAGCGCCGAGTTTCTTGGTTCGCGGATCTTATCATCTGCTTCCTCGCATCGTTCCGTTCTAGCTTCACTTCGCCTCGGCGGAGCATAGACAAAATAAACTAGGTATGTTGTGGAGTTGGAGCCGCTGCATTGCGCCGCGCTTTGGTGAGCGCCATCTACATGCCTTGGGGTTTTTCGTGCGCGCGCGTCCCACCGGAACTGGTTACACCAGTGCTCCACACGCGCCCTTGCCCGCCCTTCATGAGGGCGCAGCAGAAAGTGGCGAACGAGGCTAACACCGCATCCCTGGTCCGACACGGGTTGAGGCGGGAGACGCAGTATACGCCAGAAAACGGGCGAAAAGCCCGTTCATACATGTCGCCCTTGGTGCCTTAGTGCACATTATTCAGAATTAAAATAGCAGGAGATTCAAAGAGCAAAATTCAGCCTGGAACAAAATAAAAGCTGAAATCATTCTCAAGCGCGAGAGCAGAACTGTCAGTCACGGAGGAGCACCTCATTCTCTGAGGCACCAGGTGGGTGTTCCTAGGCCTCTGCACTATCCAATGACTAGTTGCTTACAAACGGGTCATCTGGGGAATGTTTGGTACAAAAAAACTTCCGTGGGAAAAAGTGTAGATCCCAAAAAATGGAAAAGTTAGTAGAATACCTGATAAACCATTGCTCCACCTGCCAGCTAGTGACTCCTTCATCAAAACCTGAGCCCTCTACCCACAGCTGTATGGGTAGGAATAGAAGTTGGCATCTATGGTCCACTGCCTAATGGGCAACACATTCTGGTGACAATTGATGAATATTCACCATATCTTTAACTTGCATTCTCCTCTTCCGTGTCCTACCAGAGCTGGACAACATTTTTTTAGCATATGGTTTTCTATGAAAAATAAAAAGAGAGAATGGGCCTCCACTCAATGGACAAACATTTGTACAATTTTATGAATATCTTGGATTGATTCACAAGGAGATAACATCTGACAAATGAGATTGTGGAAAGATTTAGCAACACTTTGGAGCAGAAGGAGGGAGCAGTCCAGTTGGAGCACATAGTCTAAGAGTCATCTGTACAACTATGAAAACCTTTAAGAAGCATTTTATGCTATCTTACATTACCAAGAAAATATAAAAACTTGAGATTTTAGTTAATAATGAATTAATCTTTATTTATATAGCGACAAAATATCCGCAGTACTTTACAATATAGAGGGAATAAGCACAGACAAAACCACACATTACTATTATAAAAACGCTACATACACATCAGACACTGCGGTTTGTGAGCCCTACTCGCAAGAGTTACATTATTGGGGTGTATGGGTGAAACAAGGGTTAAAGTGCTTGGTTTACAATGGTCCAGCATGTTACATAAAAATAATGGGGTTGTATACAGAAAGTGGTATGGCACCTGCCATCCGCAACAATGTTTTCGAATCAGAAATATGCTTAAGCCACCCGGCCATGTATTGTTTGTTAGCCCTTTTAGTCGATGTGTGCCACACTGGTATTCGGAATGTGTGAATATATATATGCGCAACCATGCCGTGGCACCGTTTCACAATTGTGTTTTTCAGAATACAATTATTTGGATAGACATACATTGCATTTGGGCTTATATTGCTTTTAATTTATATAGGAGGAATGGATGCTCCATTTTGGTATCTTTTGCACCCCGCCACCTGCAAGGGTTGTTTATCAGTGCAGCATGCTTGGAAGAATTGGTTGTTTTTTATTTTATTTTTCTCTGTGCATTCATGGTGGTATGTTCACCACCAAGGTAAGAAGTCTGATTTACTCAAGTGAGACGATAAATAATAGGAGTAGGGACACCCTGCCTTGAGATTCCGTTGGTAGCCGGGGTGTCCTAAGCATTTTTTGATCAAAACATGTGAACTAAGAATCTCAAAGTTTTTTTCTGTACAAACTCCTGCTCAACAACTAATGCTGCTCCTGCTCAGCTTGTGTTCTACAGAACTCCCCATATCCGTGTTCCAGATGTGACTACCCGTCCACTACCAGAGGAGTCCACCAACTGATTAACAACAAGAACAAAGTTGATAACCAGAATATATGCAAGCCTCTTGTCTATTACATGAGGGGGACGAAGCTGTCATTAGACACATGCCTACCAATAAGACTTCTATGTATGAGCTGCAGAATCCTCAAGTAACGGCCAAAAGAAAAGGAAACATGGTTCTCCAAGCATGACGCAGATGGGACACAGCAGAAAGTGTTTGGGTGTGTCCACATCGAGTGCTGTCAGGTGACGGTCTGAAAACCAACTGTCAACCATCCCCCATAGAGATAATAGAAAATCCGCCCAGTAATCTGCACTGCACGGTTTTTCTACCGGATGGATTTTCACAAAAACTTGGACCACTCACATTCTTCTGCCCAGTTTTCGGGTGGAAAGTGCTATTCAGTGATGAGGAGGAATCCGCAAACCACAGACAGAACCGTCCCCCAAAACCATTGGAAAGATGATAAAATACCGGTCGGATTATTTCATCAGGATGTGACCGGTATTCTTTCTAGGGTGATACATGTACCTTTAATGAATCTTCACAGAGAGAAGCAGCTGTTACTGAGAGTAGCAGTCCTCAATGAGAAGCATGAGAGAAAAGAAACCCTGTGTCGACTCAATGAGGAGGCCGGACTTGGGCGGATCGTTTGATGGCGCTGCGCCACGTTTCTGGCCTATTTTGAGCCAATAAACTGTCACTAGCCGTCTTATAGATGTATGAACAGTACATCAAATTTAATGAAAAAAGGAAGAAGAGCAGCACAGGATACAAAAAATATCAGGAGCCACCCTACAAACCCAGCCCGAAGGTTCCTCAGTATAAGCAGGACAGGTCCAGGCAGCACTTCCTAAAAATAAAGCCATTCTTATTTCACCCAAATGTGCGACGTTTCAGCACAGTATGAGCCTTTCTCCAGCAACAATGCAGAGTCAGCGAGGAGTTTAAATGCAAGTGAGACAAATCCATTATCGAATACGTGTTTGTCAATAACAGACAATGAATATGTGACATCAGTAATAAATACATTTCATACAATATTCACAATGAGCATAAATCCAAACCATATAGTTTACATAATGTATATAATACTCCCACAAGTGCTATAATGTGTCGACAGCAAGTGTAAATACCTGATACAACACACATGTGTAATCGCTGCTTGCAGACTAGCACGTCACGGGTTCTTTACCATTATGACCAACAGTCAGAGAAAAAATAATCATGTGAAAGAGTCCAGAGACGGGAGGTTGTCTCCATCGAGTTTGATTTAATCAACAGCGCATGCACGATTCTATAGATGAAGGGCAAAACACCATCTTGGAACTGTAGTTATTATCTCAGTAAAGCAGCTATTAATTAATTAACAGAAATTATTCTTCCCCTTAAAGTACATTCCTCCTCTGTGTATGGTGCCATCATGGTATATCACCATGAGAACACCACAGGTCAACAGTGATACAGTCCATAGGTTCAATGGTGCAGTCCCAGACCCCAGGAGGTAACTGGCAACTGCAATATCTAGGGGGCGAAATATTCATGTAAAATATATAATGGCAAATATCTTTAGATCTGAGTACAAAAAGTTGCAATCAAATATGGCTCAAGCAGTTCTTCTTATAAGGGACCTGTCTCTCAACATTGGAAGTTAATATAACTTCCGACTTGCTCAGGTGATTCGTGCTGCTGGTTTCAATCTTTCTTGGGCGCTTTTAACTGTAATTCTTTCACAAGAATTATTGGGTTCCTCATGTACCTTTAATCACAGCCTCCATTGATAGGACTATAGATCAACTAAAGTGTGACTGCACCTGTTAATTGTCTCATGTAGTTCACCGGTGGATGTAAAAAAGGTTCTAGATTAGCTCTCTAGTAGTACTAGTGTAACTATACAGCATCAGTCAGAGTTAATTCCATATATGCTCACTGTCGTCTCTTCCTTAATGCCAATAAGGGATGGGATTTGCTATATGCCTATTTGAATATTTCTCACCTCAGGCTCTTGATCTACACATTAAGGGCGACAGGTATGATTTTTGTCGTCAAGCGACAATTTTTTTGCGCATTAATAGCTGAATGTGCTGATTTGATGAACCGCTACATGCTGGTCTATAAACAGGCATTTTAGTGCTACGGCCCATTTCTGGCTCAGGTTAAAACCACTTTGAAGTGTATGCCTGTTCCAAGCAGTATTCACTAGAAAACGCGCTACGAGGCTATAAATCTCATAGCTTATCACACGGTTCTAGTGCGCCGCATCGAGCCCTCCATCCCAGGAGCATTACAATAGTGAGCTTGTGCTTTGTAAGATGCCAGGAGTGGAGGGAAAGGATAACACGCAGTGACACGGGCAGTGCTGGATGTGGGTTGAAGACGACCAGTATCTGACACAAGCACCGCTTCGATACATGTCGCCTCACTGTCTGTCACCTGCTTGAATGCTGCAGACGGTAAGTGATTGTATCCTGCCTGTGTATGCATCTCACTGGGGCTCTATTTAGACTCTTTGGACCTCCTAACACAATGAATTTTCCTAACTAGCTAACACCTGCAGTGGGAAAACTGAAAGATATGTCTATATGTTTTAAAAAATTCAATATTTCTAACCTCCTAAAGGGCGGATGATTATAGAGACCAGTGCTGTATTTTTAGGTTAGTACTTTTAAAGAATCCTTGATTAAAGGTTACATATTATTAAGTTGCTATTTTGTTGAGAGGAGAGGTTTATACTGCATGGCATGTGCTTTTGTTAATATATACACTCCACTTCATTAATTTAGTCCCTCTTTTGTGTATATATAAATCTGTTCTTTTCACGTTATCAGAGGTGCAGGTTTCTAGCTCCTTATTTTTGGCCCTAGCTTTGGTGCAGCAGCAGATTTTTACAATCTCCATACAGTTCTAATCGCTTGATTTCTTTGGTATGACTTAGCGGTTCTGGCTGCAGCATTGGCTCCTCACTCCCATGGTGTCTACTTTCAAGTCTCTAATATCAGCTCCCTCAGCTCCTAGAATCTGACCACAGCACCAGATCCTGGCTTCTTCTAAGTCACCTCAGATACAACTACGAGATCCCAACATGTGCTGTGTCCAGTAAAAATAAGCACTTTTGTAATTGGGTTGCATTACTCATGTTCATTGGTTTAGCAGATATGAGCTTTCTGTAAAATACTGTGTTCTATTTTATGCTGTTGCTGGTCGGCCACGCCCCCTGGACCTTTCCCGTCCCCAGACATGCCCCCTGCACTGTGATTGGCTGGTTGACATTTCATTTAGCTGTGGGATACGCTCTAGAAGGAAAGTCCCAGCCACACGCTATGTGCTGTGATTGGTGCCGGGCACACTCTGTGGTTTACTCCCTCTGAGCTGGTAAAATCGGTTTGTGAAACAAGGTTGATGGCTGCGATTGGTCATCTCCCAGATCTAGGGGAAGGATCTGGGCAATTCTGCACTGTTTAAAGGTGCTTTTGCCAAGAGGTATGATTACCCTCCTCACAGGTCCAGGTTCTTAAGCTGTTACATGAAAAGAGGGTTGTTCTGTTCCTAGATCTAATGCAATTCCGCAGCTTTATGATGTCATCATCTGTAGTGTATAGCATAAGGATTCAACAACAGAGTGTTATACAAGCTGTATGTGTATGTGTAGTGCTTAGCGATTGTACTCTCAAGAGAGAGGTTCAGCACAATCAGTAGTTTTTTTTTCTTTTTTAAATTGTACATCATATGTAAAGATTGAAAATTAGTGTAGACATACTTTAATTTCGTATTTAGTTTACAAACACCTAACAGCTCATCCTATATAGTGTCTACAGTAGTCCACAAGCACTTGCACACATATGTGATAAATGCATATACTCTGAGGGATGACGAATGATATAGGGGAGCCTAAGTATGTGCTATTATTTCATTATAGAGATTGCCATATATTATTTAGTCTCTTAATATGTGTAGAATTTAAGGAAAAAAAAAATATCTGTGTGGACAAGATGTGCATGGTGCGAGTGATTTTCGTCAAACTGTCCTTCATTTTGTAAGAGCAAAGTTACCGCTACAACTACCAGCCCAAGTTAGTACGGTTTGAGCAGGTATGTGTGTTAACCCATTGTTCTTCACTCACAAGCACTGACTGTGTGTAAGCAGGATTTTACTTGAAGCTGACATATGTCTTGTAGTTGTGTAACGATCTATGCTGTTGTACAGTACAATATGGTTGATACAACACTAGGACAGGAAGTATAAGCTGCTGGCTTTCAGTGTATTTTGTGTGTAAACTAAGGGATATATACCAGTGTGTCAGCTTGCTGGCAGCTTGTGGAGTCTGAACGGCTGCAGACGCATAAGCATGCCGGAGGCTACAAGCTGTTGTATCCCAGACAACCTTCTGCATCCCCTGCTTCATACAAATCGATGATGTACATTCATTCAGTGCAGGGGAGGACAGCCTCCTGAGAGGCGAGACAGCATGCTGAACAGGAGAGAATTGCCTGGATTTCAATCATTTGAGAGAATTAGCTGAACAGCACGAACAGCTCAAACGATAAAACTCCTTTAAACCATGGGTAGTTTTAGGCAATTTCCCCATTCCCTCCTGCAAACAAAGCTGACAGCTTTCAGTACAGGATTGCTCCTGGCTGTTCAAAAACAAAGTTCCCCCCTATCCAATCCATTGAAATGAATATAAACCCAAATGTGTGGAGTTCTGTTCCTATATTTCTGATTTTGCCATAGGCAAACTTAAACTCTATCAGTTCTTATCTATTAAAACTGTAAAAACGTAACTATTAATATATCTAACTCTTAATCTATAAATATTTTAAAAACTGAATCTCTAACCTCTATCATTTAACCTTTTGTTCTGCAAGAGAATAATCCCTTTTTATATCATCAAGTTGGTGGAACCCCACCGCTATGAAAGGGAGAGCTACTTATATCTATAGCAACGTACTAGATTCAGTAAGGGATCCAAGCCAACTAACATTGGGCTGTGTCCTAATCTCATAGACACAGAAAAAAAATAAGGCCCTTGTGAACTCACCGTCTGCAGCAGGTAAAAGCTGTAAGAGTGAGGTGAGAGATCAACAATGTTAAAACGTCATGCCAGACCTCGCCGAACATGATTCGCCAGCATAATCCTTGCTTTATCAAGGCCTTAGAGGTCTCGATCTACATGTGGTCTGAGCTCACTTCCTTTTAGTGTTCATGTTAGGTAAACAACCCGTTAGTAGCTCCCCAATTAGCCATCAGAGAATCCACAATAAAGCCCACTCCCCTTTCGCGTGCGCAACACTCCAACACATGTCTGCAACTCAGCCCCCATGCTTTAAGAGCAACAACCTATCAGTCAAATTCGCCATCTCCATAATGCTAGCGCCCATCATACCGTAATGCTCCGTGCCCCTATATCCACCATCCCCCACCACCCCACCTCATACCATATCATTGTCAACCTTAAACCCAAACACAAAACAATCCCCATCTATTCACCCCCTCCATCACACTCCTCACTTATACCCAACCCCTCCCCTTCCCCACTAATAGACCCACAACCAACCTCCCACAATCAACCACCAACCACTCCCAACAACCAATTCCCCCCTTTCCCCCTCCCCCCCCCCCACACACCCACCCCCCACATACCCCCACTCCCCATACAAAATCACAAACATACCACCCTCCCAAACCAATACATACACATCACAACCCCCCAACCCCCCCCCCCCCACTCTCCCATCTTCCCCAACCCTCCCCCTAACCACCAATCCAAATAAACTACAATACACCCTCCACAACTACCACCCCACACAACACCAAAACCCCCATACCAAACAACCACCAAAACAAACAAATACTTTAACATTCACTCCCCACCCCACACCACCACCCTACATCCTATGTCCTAACCATATCCTCAACAACACACCTTACCATCTAAAACCACCCACCACAAAAACCCCACCCAACCTAATAATATAATCTCTTCAACTATATACTCTACTATTCTCACCAAACCAATGTTCCCCCATATCTACTTCCATATTTCATCTTACTTTCTTCACTCCCCCAATCCTCCCCCACCCTACAACAACCATAATCTAAATCACCAAAACCATATCCATCTCCTAACGCTAAAACATCAACACTACAATCTCCCAAACCTTACACCCATCCCTATTCCCCTAATTCACACAATTTTCCAATACTCACACAATTCCATCCACATCCCAGTCAGACTCAACTCACTTCTCACTATCCAAATCATTGTCTCACCAAATTCCCTATTGAGCCACAATACTCCTATTCTAAACACTAACCCCAATCCACATCATCCAACTCTCAATCACGTCTCATTTTAACATTGTCCAAATCCACCCCTCATTTCATATATATATAACATATGCCCCACCCATACTACAATAACCTAACACACATTAATCTCCCCTCCTAATCCCACCACTCTTCTCTATCTCCCTTCACCACCCCACACCTACATTTCATCTTATAACTATACATTATCTATCCCAACTCTATTTTCCTACCCCTTAACCTAATATTTCTACCCCATCCTAAATTCTCATTCTCCAAATATCCTTAATATTCACCATCTTCATGTGCCATTTTATTCTCAAATCAGTCACATAAACATAATATATCTCCCTTTCCTTTTTTCTTATTCAAACATATTCAAATGTTCACCAATTGATGCTGGCGGTCAGTCCCCTTGGGGTTATAAAGCGCCACCCCATCGACACCCATCCTATCTACCTACCCCCCCCCTTAATTTCCCACTGTTTCGTTCCTCACGTCGAGATGCACCCTCCCCCTTAACTGTATGTTGTACACCATACTTGCGTGTGTGTCCATACCTAAAAACAATATCAGAGACAGCAACCCCCAATAACGTATTGAACCCATGTCATCCTCTTTTTACGCCACCGTTTGTTTCAAACAAATAACATATACAATCTCAACTTTTCCTAATCCCCACTACTAATTCAATTTCACCCAAAACATCATCAAGTCAAATCATCTACTCACACCTTACACATAACCACTTAATTTTAAATACCCTCCTAATCATCGAACACACCTTTCGAGCTACCCCCCTAAATCCGCCCTCGACTCCCCCCCTCTTTTAACAATAATATCTAACTTCACCTCTTAAAAACCCAACTAGTTATGATCTTTACGTGTCTTTACTCACACGTGTACCATAATATTAACTATATGACCACTCATCTCGCCTTCAATCTAAACGTTAATCCGTACATGCCCCCCCCACTACACACATGTGAACCTTCTCATTCTACCACCACCACAATTATTTTTAACTACAATACCCCATTTCAAATTCAATTGCTATTTTTCAAGTGTCTTTTGTATTCACCTCCACGATATCCCTCATTTAACTTAAATCATTCAGCATGTTTGCACTATGTCAAAGTGGCCATTGCTACACCTGTACAAGTTTGTTTAAATGTAGATTATATCGTTTTACTGCTTAATCGAGCTGGAACTCTACAACTCACTATATGATATAGGACAACAGGTGGGCCTGTACGTACTTACCGCATTCTTGTCTCTCCCTTTAGGGTGTATAAATGTTTATCTCTCCCTCAATAATCATCATTAGATCATCCTCGAAAATTAAGTCACTCATTGTAATCCTGTAATTAAGATTTCATTAATATAACATCTGTTGTAGCTTTCTGCATTGCTATATTTTCTTGCCTCTTGAAATTCACTCACAAGTACCATCTCATCACCTTGTAAAAAATCAATAATATTCCACACAAAATAACACTTAAAGAGCTCAGCTATTTCCATCAGTGTTATTTTTGTTAACACCACCACATGTCCTTCCAACTTCCTATCTACTATCCATCACCTACCAATTACACAACTTAATCTAACCCTGTACCCTCAACATCAATCTACCATTTTGCCATACAATATGTGTCTATCCCCCACTTTCTCTCATCCACATCACCCACCATTCCCACCTAATTTTAATTACTATAATCTTATATGTTCAAATCACCAACCCAATCCTTTTAATTCTAAAGACAAATACTCCGCACCCTCTCTCTGAAAAAAAAAGAAACACCATCAACACCCCACAAACTTTACAATATCTGTCCCCAACCCACACATACATTCCCAACTCACACTATACAGACAAACCTCTCACCAAAATATCACACCACACACAAAATTAAAACTACTATAACATCAGAACAACAAAATAATCCTATCCAATTATAGATGTCACCATATCTTCCCCAAACACAACTTTTCTCAAATAGATATATAAACAATCACTCCACCCACCAACACTTCATAACCCCAACTCAAAACCCAACACAAACACCAATGATACCGCCCGATACACCCCTCCTCTCCCCCCCCACCAACCCCATCATGTTTTCAATACCACCAACAATGCTGTCTCTCACCTACTCCTCAACCCAGCCCCCCACCTTTGTGTTACACACCCCCCATATAATCCCACCTCTTATACCACACATCACTTCCACCCTCATCATCACCAACCACCTTCTTCTTTTCGAATCAATCAATCTTCCCCCTCCCCCCCCAAAAAACCCCTACTCTCAACCCTCCATTCACGATCTTCTTGTATCCCACCCTAAGACAATTCAACCTCCCCAAACACATTCCTTACAATGTCCCTCACCCAACCCCCCTCAGTATATTTCATCATCCATCTCCCGCTCCCCTCCCAATTAAACCCCACCCTCTGTCGAAGAAACCGCACGACTGTTATTTCTACCCATCTATATTCAGTCTGCCACCCTCGTCTCCCTTTTTATTATTTTTATTTCCTGAAAACTTACCTAACTCTTCCTACACCTCCCTTCACCGACCCATCACAGCATTTCCCTCATCCACCATGTATCCTTTTTTCCTAATTTACTTCTCCTTACCCCTTTTTTCTATTTCCTCCCATCCCCATCATCACCACTCCGCCAATAAAAAAACTCACTCACTAATCATACCACCCATCCTATCCATATTACAATCCCACCCCAACCCACCCTTGTCAAACAAAGAAAACCATTCTATCTCACATAATTATTTTATTTTTCACTATATTATCCAAATCCATCCTCCCATTCAATTATCAATATTATGACTCAACTCTTCATCTTTCTATCACAATCTCTCATAAATACTTCCCCCCAATTCTATCTCCTCCCCCCATATCCTCCCGTACCTCAACTACAACCATTCTAATGTAACATGTCTCAACTATCCATAATTCTTAGACACACACATATCATATCCCATCCAATTTTCACCCAATACTTAATTTACTTCCATCCACTCTACCCAGTATCCCATCACCTATGTATACACACCATACACCCACTATCTATTACCTATCAAATCAATATTTATTTACAATAACTCCCCACCACCTCACAAAATCCCAAAATTATTAATACCACTACCCATGTCCCCCCCTCCTCCAAAAAAAAATAAAACCAACCACCCTTAATAATAACCTAACTCAACACCACCAACATCCTCCTTGAAACAACTAACACCAATAATTTTATTAACTGAAAACTTTTTAATAACCACCAATCTAATCCCCCCTCAAAAAGAATAAAACCCATCCAGTTATATCTCATTACCAATACACAAACAATGTATTATGTCTTTACCCCAACTACTCACTCTCGCCCCTATCTCATCCACCCCCTTCGTGATACACGAACCAATGGCGCCTCGCAGATGTCATTTATAGATAAGCAGATAGGGTGGGTGTGGGGGGGTAGGTGGAGATGTTGGGGAAGGGGGGGCGGTGGTGGATTCAGGAGTATTCTGGGTGTGGGAGACTGTTGCAAAGCCGAATCCAGCACTGCTCCCGTTTCACTGACGACTTGATCAAGTTCCTTTCGCTCCACTCCTGGGCGTCTCGCTTGACAGTGAAGCCATCTATAAGTCTTTTTTTATTTTGGCTTTCTTTTTGTAATGCTGCTCTGGGGAAAGTTGGTGAGGGCCGTGCTGAGGGAGGGGGACCTCGCACTAGAAACGTATGACGCTAGTAGAAGTTTATTAGGCCTGGGCGTAACGGCGTTGCTAGAGGTGACATTACTGCTGGATAACAGGCCACGAGGCACACTTATCTAAAGTGGTTTACCTGAGCCAGAAATGGCGCGTCAGCACTAGACATGTGCCTGGTTTATGACCTTGCTGTGTAGTCGGGTTACAAATCTGTCATTCATTCTAGGCTTAGCTTTTCTATGCGCTAAAAATAATTGTCGCTTGGTCGACTAAAAATCTATATCCTGTCGCGTCACATGCCTGGTAGATCTCCCCCCTATTATTCCAACAATTTAATTCACTATATTCATAAAAATCTTATATTATATATTAATATTTTTTTTACGAGTGTGGGACTACTTTTTTTTGGGGGGGGGTGGTAGGACGGTTAATTTAACTCCTTTTCTTAATGTTGTTTATATTAAGAGCTGAGTGAGAACATCAAAATAGGATTTGAGAAACATATACCTATGTGGGATAAGGAACGGACGACAGACAGTGTACGCATATATGTGAGATTAAGCTCTGACTGAGTTGATGTGTATTGGGGTTTCATGCCTTATATCTACCTAGAGAAGCTAACAATTAAAAAATACCTTTTTTACATCAACGGTGAACTAACCATGATGACAATTTAGTCTCAGGGGTGCAGTTCACACTTATAGTATTGATCTACTGTCCTTATCAGATGGCTGGCTGTAGTAAAGGTAAATGAGGACCAATTAAGCACTTGTTGAAAGAATTAACGGTTTAAAAGCAGCCCCTAGAAGATTTTTGAAACCAGGCAGCCAGACAAACTGCACATGAGCAGGAGTCTGTGAGTTTAAAATTAACTTGTCAATGTTGCTAGAACAGGTCCTATACAGATAAGAACTGACTTGGACCATTTTGATATGCCACTTGTGTTGTACACAGATTTATTGATATTGCGCGAGTTATATAGTTTTTACATGAATTTGCGCCCAAATAATATTGCAGTTGCGATTACGCATCCATGGGGTCTGTGGCCTAGGCGTACTATTTGATTCTATGGACTGTATGCCACTGTTGTGTGGTGTTCTCATTCGGTGATATACCGGTGATCGGGACCATGACACAGAGGAGGACTGTATGCCTTTATGGGGACGAAAAGTTTGAAGAATGAGATTTTCTGGTTAATTACTATTAAAGAAGGTGCTTTACATGTGTTAATGATATCATTACCAGGCGCGCCCCAAGTCGCTGGTGCACCCGCGCTCGGTATTTGCTTCTCTGTGTGAGCGTGCATGCGCTGTTGATGAAATCGCAAACATGGGCAATGAGATCCCTCCCAGTCCTGGATATCTTTCTCAAATGATATTTGTTACCAGTCTGATCGTGTGTGCAGCAGTAATGGGAAGAGAACGACCGAGTCTATCTGAAAAGCGTGATTACACATGGTACTGTTGTATCTGGTATTTACATCTTGCACTATTTCTGGACAATTATAGCACTTGTGGGAAAGTATTATATACATATATGTTAAACTATTATGATGTTGGATTTGTAATTGTAATTGTGAATATTGTATGAAATGTATTTATTACTGATGTCACATATTCATTGTCTGTTATTGACAAACATGTATTCGATAATGCGAATTTCTACATCACTTGTATTTAACTCTCCCTCGCTGACACTGATATTGTTGTCGGAGATTGGCCACTCATACTGTGCTGAAACGTCGCACATTTGGAGATGATGAAATAAGAATTGGCTGATTATTTTTTAGGAAGTGCTGCCATGGAACCACTCGTCCCCTGCCTTTTTGATATATACTGAAAGAACCTTCGGGCTGGGTTTGTGGGTGTGCTCCTGTATTTTGTATCCTGTGCTGCTGCTTCTTTAATTTTTTCATGAAAAGTTTTGGATGTTGCTGTACTTGTTTTTACTGAGTGTGTTTAGACGTGGGACTATGACAGTAGTGAATTGGCTCATAATAGGCCAAGAAACGTGGGCAATAGACGCCATCATACATGTCGCCCCAAGTCTCTGCCTCCTCAGTGAGTCTACACGAGGGTCGTCTTTCTCTCATGCTTCTCATTGAGGACTGCTACTCTCAGTAACAGCTGCTTCTCTCTGTGAAGATTCATTAAAGGTACATGTACAGCGCATAGAAAGAATACCGGTCACATCCTGATGAAAGAAACCGACCGGTATTTTATACATTACTTTCTATCATATCGGTTCTGAGGTGACTGATCTGTACTGTGGTATTGCACCGGATCACTCAATCATCACATGCTATAGCACTTTCCAACCCTACAAAGAAAAACTAGGGCAGAGATGAATGTGAATGGTTCAAGTTTTTGTGAAAATCCATCTGGTAGAAAAACTGTGCAGTGCAGATTACTGGGCGGATTTTCTATTATCTCTATGGGGGATGGTTGACAGTTGGTTTTCAGACCGTCACCCGACTGGAAAGCTCTCCATGTGGACGGACCCGAACACTTTCTGCTGGTGTCCATCCTGCTCAGCTGGGACCATGTTTCCCTTTTTGGCCGTTACATAGTATTCTGCTGGCTCATATATAGAAGTCTTATTGTAGTGCTTTTCTCTAATGACAGCTTCGTCCCCCCTCTGTATAGACAATGGCTGGCATGTCATTTCTGGTTTCATTTTGTTCTTGTTGTTAATCAGTTGGTGGACTCCTCTGGTAGTGGACGGGTAGTCACATCTGGAACACGGATATGGGGAGTTCTGTAGAACACAAGCTGAGCCAGGTGTAGCCAGCAATTAGCTGCATTAGTTGTTGTGCTAGGAGTTTTGTATCTGTGATATAATAAAGTTTGAGATTCTTAGTTCTACACAGGTTGTGATAAAAAAAATGTATTAGGACTCCACCCGGTCTCCAATCGGAGATTCTCAACAGGGCGGTGACGTCCTAACTACTATTTTTTATTCTCACTTGGTCAAATATCAGACTTCTTACCCTGGGTGAACAGTCACTCCATAATCCACAGAGAAAAATAAAAAACAATAACAAACCATATCTTCCAAGCATGCAACCTAGACATCTTGAAAATTTATAACAACCCCTGCAGGGTAGGGCACGGGTAGCCAATAAGACACAAAATGGACGGCATCTACATCTCATCCCTATATAAAATTATCAAAGTCAATACTATGCCCAATGCCAAGAGTATTGTTTACATCTCACCAATACAAAATTTTTTCTGAATAAACACAATGTGAACCTGGCGATGACACGTGGCAATGGTTGCAGGCATATATATATACACACTACATTCCAATACCAGTGGACTCACCATGCAGCTAAAATGGGCTACACAAACAATACTATGAGGCGGGGGTAGGCTTTAAGCATTTTTTGATTCAAAAACATGGGTTGGTGATGGAAGGTGCATATCCACTTTTTATGTGTGTACTGATCCACAATATTTATGTTAACATGGCGCTGGGAACAATTGATTAACCAAGCACTTGTAACACCCTTTAGTTTCACACCCAATAACCCCAATAGATTGTAGCTCTTGCGACTGTAGGCTCTCCACCCCGCGTGTAACTGATTTGTATGTAGCTCTTTTTAATAATGTATATGTGTGCGTTTGTCTGTGCCTTAATCCAAATCGATATTGTTAATTGTACTGCGGAATATGTTGGTAGCAGCTATTTAAATAAAGATTATTATTTATTAAATAGATCTCAGAAAGTTTTTTTCATGTATTGTAGATAGCATAAATGCTTCTTTAGAGGTTTTCATGGAGTTCGTACAGAGACTCTTTAGGGCTATGTGCTCCAAATGAGCTGCTCTCACTCTCTGCTCCAAAGTGTTGCTAAATCTTTCCACAATCTCATTTGTCAGATGTTATCTCCTTGTGAATCAATCCAAGATATTCATAAAATTGTACAAATGTTTGTCCATTGAGTGGAGGCCCATTCTCTCTTTTTATTTTTCATAGAAAACCATATGCTAAAAATAAATGTTATTGTCCAGCTATACGGTAGGTACACAGGAAGAGGTGAATGCAAGTTAAAGATTACTGTTTAATATTCTATCAAGTATCACCAGATGGTATGTTGCCACCCAATTAGGCTTGTTGGCACCATGAGATGACCAACTTCTATTCCTACCCATACCGCTGTGTGTAGGGGGCGCAGGTTTTGATGAAGGAGTCACTAGCTGGCAGGTGGAGCAATGTTTTATCAGGTATTCTACTAACTTTCCTTAATTTTTTTTGGGATCTACCACTTTTTCCCCAGGAAGTGGTTTTGTCACACAATTCCGCCAGTATGACCTTTGTAAGAAATCTCGAAGTCATAATGAGTGATGCAAGGGCTCTTAGGAACAAACTGCCTCGGTTGCCTCTCAGAGAATGAGGTTGCTCCTCGTGAGACATTTTCTGCCCCTCTCGCGGCTTGAGTAAGGATTTCAGCTTTTTGGGTTTTGTTTCCAGGTCTGGAAAAGTTTTTCTCTTTGTATCTCTCGCTAATTTTGATTCTGGTATTAATGTGACACTAAGGCCACACCTGACAGGTGCAGACCTTATGTATGAACGGGCTTTTCTATTATTTTTATTTTTTTTTTTTCTTTTTTTTTTTTTTTTTTTTTTTTTTTTGTTCTTCTTTTTTTTATTTTTTTTTTTTTATTTTTTTATTTTATTTTTTTTTTTTTTCTTTTGTGTTTTTTTTGTTTGCCCGTTTTCGGGGCTCGATATACTGCCGTCCTTCCTCCCTCCCCCCTGGCTAAATAACTCTGTTTTAATGTTTTACGATATCCCGCTGTTCGCGGAGCCAGGGATGCGGGTGTTAGGGCAGGTTCGCCACTTTCAGCTGCCCGCCCCCCCCCTGCTATGATAAGGGATGGGCATGTATTGGGACTATGCGGTTTAACATCTATTTATTATATTATCTTTGCGACTCACATGTAAAGAGGCACCGGTGTTATGTAGGCAGTTATCCGGAAGGTGGGAGGCGGGAACACAAGGAATGAGGACTCTAATCAACACAAACAGCGCCTCTCGAAAAAACCCAAAGGCAGTACTGACTGGAGGACACCTCTACACAAAGCGCGAGCGCAATTGAATACATTATTGGCGACTCGTGCTAGATGTATACGACTAAGACAGTGTCCTAGTATTTATTTTGGTATCTAATAATGCTCGCGCTAGGACGAAGTCTAAGAAGTGAGAAAGCCAAGAACCGGAACATTTAGGCGAGGATTAGGACATAGATAGACAAAGACACGAAGCCGTACCCAGCAAAAATGCCTCGAGCGCTCTACCAACCATAGCTCCGCATGCACAAGCAAGGGAAGTAAATGTGTCTATCATAGAATCAACAATCGCGGAGAAAGACGGACATTTCCAATATTGCAAATTACTATAGGCTGGACGACGCACCGCAAGTTCAAATCCCAAATCAGTCCGTTGTATGCCTTTGTACTTAACTGGTATTTTAGAAATCTGTAATCCTGTCTCACATTGATTCTATGAATGAAAAGCGAGTAAAAAGAACCCTTCTTGCTCGCTACACTCAAGAATAATGATCTTTACATGAACATATAATAAAAATATATAGTTTTTTTCAATCCTCGAATACTTTCATTGCATCCCGCACCGAGACGACATGAGGAACAGACGACTAATTCGGACAAAGTGCGCAACAGATAATAAACCAATAGATATACTGCACATGGCGAGACAAAGATTGTAGCGACACGCGCTCTACTAGATTGGCTGGGATAAGCCATAAGCCAAGAACAACCGCTATGCCCTCAGCACATATAAGTTCTATTTCCTGTAATGGCTTTACTCGAATATTGTATTGAAAACAATGTGTTCCGCCTTTTGACTTTTGAATTAGGATCATATATTTCTCCATAAGGTTATTTGGGACACTGTCGCTCACGCATTTAACTGATCTGGTTAAATACTTACTACACAAGTAGGAAATAGATAAAGGGGTTGTTTTGTCGCCAACCTATTCTGATTGGCTGGTTCTATGAAAAAACCAGACCAATAAGCATAAGAGCTTAAAACACATTTGTAATAAATATACTGTCAATTTCTCCCAGGACAATGCCTCTGCTAAGTGCTCATATCCCATATGTAGCGACCCAGCGTCATCTCTCGGCTGATTCACAGAACGTGCTTTGTTCGGGATTTAAGCTTGATTATTTGTTCTTTTGTAAGGAGGTTTCAGCGCTTTATTCCTGATAATATTTTTTACACTTATGATATAAAAATAATTTTTTTCTATTCATATTCTCTCCATGCCCGACACTGGCTGTTGAGCGCGAGATTGCATTGCGCCATGTCATCTCCCATAGATCTGCAATGAGGAGCAGTAGCTGCGCTGTACTGATTGGCTGGGATAGGCAAGCCACGTTGTCTCAGCCATTAATCAGACTCTTTTCTGCATTTCTTACTTGTATTTTGACACTGTCCTCCGCCTGTTTGAATTTTGATTGGGCAGAATACTTCTCCCAGTGTGGAGTGGTATATATTGCGTCTTTGTCGCTCACTATTTGATTGGTTGAATACTCCTTCAATAGGTTAGAATGGGCCACTATCGTCCTATTTTCCTGATTGTGTCAAGTAGTTCTCCATAGGTTTTCTAGTTGGGACACATTGTCTGCTCCCTATTCTGATTGGATTGGAGATTTATGCCGACACAATGAGATGTGCTTAAACAAGTTTCTGAATTACTGTATTTCTTCCTGTGCAATTCTCTAATACTATTAACCGAGATGTCGCCTTTATGTGTGCGGGCCTGGTGCTCGGGGAGGGGGGAAAAAAAGGCGGTGTTGTTCGGGGAGCGATTGTTATTAGGATGGTTAGTGTTTAGTAGTAGAAGGGTGGTTCAGCTATGTTTTCAATGAGAATATTATTACACTTCTAATAAATATGATTTTTTCGACGTGTCCAATACTCCATGCAAACCGCACAAGAGGAATAGAATAGCTAGAGAGCACTAGTCGATTGCATGGCGCACCCTATGAATAATCCATCTCTACTTGCTACTCTGGGACGTGGAAATGTAGCTCAAGCACCAGCTAGAACCCTCGATATGTGCCTGGGATAGCACAAAGCACCATCCGCACTCAGCCTCATCACCAAACAGCCATCTTTGTCTGCCTTATGTTATACCTGTATGTTTGAAAATGATGTCCGACTCATTGCAATTAACTGAACCCTTGCGTACACTAGTTCTCTCCTTAGAGTTTAAACCATGACGGCTACATCTGTCGCTCCTATTCTGAATTAGGACGAAAGTGCTAGCCAAGCCTACGCTAGCCCTCAGCCTCAATAAGCATACTTTCTCCTGCTCACATTTTATTACATGATAGAAGTTTTGACACTGTCACCGACCATTTAATTACCTGAAATTCGGTCACAACTAAGTCTCTCCATAGGTTTTAATGTGTTGTCAGCTGTCGTCTGCCTGATTACATTGTAATGGTCACGGTTGTTTGCCTGACCTCACCAATGATAGAATAGCTTTTCAGAAATTTCGGAATTAATTCTGCTATTTCCCACAGGCAATTTCTCCAATATCCATAATTCAAGTATGAAATGAAGGACCAATGCCGAAAAAGTGGATTATTTGCTAACATTTATAGTATTTTTTTATTTACTTTTAGGGTCCTTACGCTCTTTTTTCACGGAGAATGTTCGAAACGCACTTTTAAAGGCCGTGATTTTTGCATCTTGTTTTTCAGCCTATCTGCTCTACGCATCGGAACAGAATATTTTTCTGAGATTGTGTCTCCTATGATCTTTATCCGTAATGAAGCCTATGTTCTCCGCATCCTGGCCCTACACACTGGCGCGGCGCCTGAGGGAATGTTCTTTTTTCCCGCATTGTCAAGGATGACGAGCGCGCACTGCGTGCTGGGACGGGCTGAATTCATAGGCCTGCAAGCGCGCAGCTGGCCTCAGTCCGCGCGCACTGTGGCTGTCCGTTATGAGCACTTATATATCCGAACAATGGCGAGGGCAGCGGCCTTTTGCCACCGACATGTCATTGGAGGGGTGCAGGACTTGCGTGCGGGGGTCTGAGAATCATCTACGGCGCACTTGAGACTGCCCCACTGTGCTTCAATGGCACTGGGACGAGGCGGGCGGCGAGGACTACTTATACAATATAGAGATGTGAACTGACAGCCAGCGCCACCACTCTCAGATGTCCGAGCTACGACATAAAATCAAGGTGCACCAGCATTTCGCCCGGCATAAAACGGCCGGGGGGAGAAGAGGTGGCGCCGCCACGACGTGGCAGAGCTGCATACATGTCGCACCAAGTGATTTTGTCAGTGTGTAGTTGGCCCCTGTAAGCAAGATGAGGGGGCGGGCTATCAGATGAAAGGGCGTAGCGCTTGTGCTACGTGCCGCCGGCGCACTGTCAGAGGAAACTAAATACATCTTCTGTGTCTGTTGGAACATTGAATGCTATAATGTTTGATCTACTATGGCCGTGGGAGGGATGTACATTTGATAAATGTAGCCTGATAGGATTGCTGTACTGCTACATTTTCAGGCTCATGAGAAAAATAAAGGTAACTACATAGGTAATTATTGTGTCTTGTAGTACGCAGACCCCATATGTTTCAATCCTTAGCTGGCAGGTCATGGACGGAAGTGTAGTTCGCACAAAGGTTGAGGCTTCACTCGGTGGGGCCGTAGTGGAACTCCACTTTCTTCCCAGGCAGTAATTGGGGGATGGAGGAGGTATGATGGTGGGGGGGGGTGGAATGTTCCACTGGGTTTGGGGCGACGAGGGGGTGCCTATAAGCCTTAATTTGCCATAGGGACTCTACCAGATTTCTGAGTGTACCTAGTCCTGCTTGCTTGGCCTACTGTTTGTCTCTTTGATTTTGACAGAAATGGTGAGAATCAGAGCTTGATGATTAGCTAACAATGGTAAAAGGAGTTCATAGAGAATAAGAATGGAAAATGTTCACATCCCAGACAGACAACCATCTCGTGCTTCTATCATTGTTTGGTTGATAGTATTGTTTTCTGCGATATTGGTTATTCCTTTACTGGCAGATGTGGATAGAGACTGGGTCGGTGGCGGGCATTGATGACTTTGTTGTCTGGTAACAAACACACAAACACTGTAAACTTAGTAATACAAGGTTGTATCTCGCACATTAAAGAACAATTTCATCCCACTTCTCTCACTATTTTGTTTGTTAGTAATAGTTTATTATTAGAATAGTCTCCTGCCCTCTAATAATCATGTTACAATTAGTACAAATGTCATATAAGTAGCCAATATGTTAATAATTTAATTCATACGTGGACCACAGTCAATCAGTATAGACTGTCTCTGACATTTCAGAAGTACGCACAATTTTCTGTTTGAGTTAAACGGATACGTTTTAAAAAAATAATTAAAGGAATTCCTTTGTTGATTATAATATAATACCCTTTTTACAGTAAAACTTGTCACTATGGATCAAATTAACGATTAACGAGTTATTTGTGGTACTTTAGACAGGTGCCTGTGTGTAACACGGACATGTATATAGCTTAGTTCTCATTGCATAATGTTACCCACTTCAATGCAAACCACGACCTCAACCTCGATGACTCCTTGACTGCTGGTCACTCTATTGTTTGGTATAGCTACATGACCCAGGTCAAAGCAAGAGTATTCCTGCCATGCTGTTTGGAATGCGTTTATATAAGGGATCGTAATCAATAGAGATTACTTATATTTAATATTTCATGTTTTTATGTTAAAACACATTTTTAGAATTTCCTCGGTTGTTTGATTCTTCATTTTCCTTACAATTTTTAATTATTTTTAACAAATTTTGAAATATGCAGGTTTTCACTTTATGGCCACTGATGGTCCCTAGTAACCAGTCTGACCACTTCCTGCTCTATTGAGAAAGATTTTCATGTAGTTCTGCCTCATATATGTCAGCGACATAGCCAAGTAGGCTTTACACTGAAAGGTGCACACACAATGTGTACTAGATAACAGAAGATTCACTCAATTCACATAGTTGATTGTTCACTGCCCTCCCCTTCTACCCTGCCCACAATCCACTTTCTTCCAGGTCACAGAGTCTAGGAAAGCTCTCCTATCTGAAGTCTGTATGGGTACTGCTCTGTTCACCAGGCTCCTTGTGCCATGATAGCTGACCTGTAAAGCATCTCTCTAAATGCCTGTTAATAAGCCAATATATTCAGGCATAGAATAGCTGCTCTTACATATTCCACATACATGACAACCAGTGAACACAAAGAAATCTGCAATCAGAAAATAAAAAGTTTAAGGAAGAAAGAAATATGCATCAGTCATTTGTGTATTAATTAGTAAAAAAAAAAAAAATATGATGAGTTGACGGATTCCCTCTTAAGTGCACGTAGATTCTAAGCCCTAAGGGATGTGCCAGGAGGTTGATAATATAGTTTGTGTGTCTGGTAGACAATTCTATTCCAATGAGGGTTGAGCTTCCGGATAGGCAGCGCAAGAGCGGACATACAATCCGGTTGTCGCTGAGCCGGGAAGTTAATGTAATGTACCTGAGCGGACTTCGCTCGAGGATACCAGGTTGTGGCCCAAAGCATCCATCAATTACTTATGTTTTATATCTGAGGTAGCTTCTATGTGCCACAATTCCCTCTTAGAAGCAAAAAAACATTGGTGTTCCCTTGCTCTTTGTGAGGAAGGTCATATTTTTCTTGCGAATAGCCTTCATGTCGGGCCTGGTGGGTTGCAGCCAGTCCTTTGCTAGGATTCGCTCTCACTGTGGCTGCAGCCAGCTACATTTAAGAATATGCATAGCTTTATCTTTCCTACCCAATATACCTCCAAATAATGCCCCACATGAAAGGAACAATTCAGGAAAGAAACTGACCAGAAAATCTCATGAGTATATATACTACTAAATGCCCCGAATATTGTTCTGATCTCCAGGGGTCAATCACAAAGGGCGGCAGTCGATGAAAGTGTTCAATGGCCTTTGCTGAGACGAATTGAGAAGCAGGTCTACCAGTATGGGAATGTCCCCTTTTTCTTGTCCCTCTGATGACTTGGGGCGAATCCGCGTTATTTATGCACTAACTTTCATCAACGTTTTCTAAGTATTCTAGTGACATGGACAGACATTTCTGTGCCCTCTCTCCTGGGACTGAGTAGCTATTATAGAAGACTCCAGGGACCACGTCGTGTCTCTGCCTATTTTAGCTCCAGATAGCTGCTTAGGCTCGGATTTACTTGTGAGTCTGGCGTTGCTCCAGGATTTGTTGTTACCTATTTATGATTGGCTGGGCGAAGGTGGTGTGGGGGGCGGGCTGGTGGTGTAGGTTATGTAGGAAGCGGCCACAGGGCCAAAGGGAAATGATGGGTTAGAAGAAAGTCACGATCGCGATAAACTAATCCTTAACATGGCAGCCACCTTCATGTCCTGCAGAGATAGGGCCAGCACATGAGAAGGCATGTTAAATTACTGGGCGGAAATTTTTCCATTGGGGGAGGTTTGCCTATATGCTTTGTTTGCCTGGGGCCACTCCAGACAATACCTTTGTCCCAGTCCTTTGTGGAGGTTGTAGATAGGGGGTGTTAAAATGGATGCACACCAATCTGGTCGGCTGCAAGATTTGCAAGACCACCTTATTGTAACAAATATTCAGTGTAGTATTCGGGGAAATAGTTGCCTGGAGCCTCAGAGATCGTGTATACTTTCGGGAATGAGGTTTACAAAGTGTTGCATGTTTGGTTGTAGACCGTGGTGACAGCTTGTGTGCTGCCAAAAATTAACCCTTTCCCGACATTGGACATTATGCATAAGTTCTGGCGATCTACGAAGGCGACCCCACCTCGTTCTCTTTAATTTTTGTCTCGTACCAGGGCAGGCCGGCGTGACACGGTTCTGTCTTTCTTTACGATCGCGACATTGGGACCAGAAGGGTAAATGTTGACCATGTGGCTTCATGCACACTCCACCCCCGAGCCGGTGTGAAGCCAACCTGGAAGGTGCCAAGGGTGAGTACTACAGCAATGCTGGGTTACGGTTTATCTCTGCATTGTGAACAGCAATGCTGGATCGTGTGTGTTACGAACATCACAGCCGCTACGTGGGAGAGAAAAGTGTGTGAAAAATAAGTCTCAAAAAGTATAAAAAAAGAAATTAAAAAAGTAAAACACAAACAAAAAAAATAAAAAAACACGTACACCGCATCCTTTTTCCCATTTCTTTACAAAAGACCAATCGCCCCTACCATAATAAAGACTCAAAAATAAATATTGAACGTACCCCATATTTGGTATCGCGCATGTGTAAGAACCTATAACTCCTATAAATCCATCCTGATATTAAGTTAACTCCGTAGGTGAAACGACCGTTAAAAAACAAAGACAAAAAACAGTGACAGAATTGCTATTTTTTGTTATCCTGCAGAGACCACACTAAAATGTGATATAAAAACGTCTATCCAAAACCTCAAATAAATGCAAAGTCTTTTGTGCCAATGTAATAACTGTTTGCAGACTACACATCCCGCAAAAAAATAATCGTTAACTGTCCCTGTCTAAACGCGGAAAAAATAACATAAAGTTTATGGCCTCTCAAGAGTGTTATCTCACTGCCAAAAACTATACGCTTGCCCACCCTACAACAATCATGTCTAATTTAATGTACTCCCCACTACCAATTATTATATACACCCATAGATACTAACAGCTCTAACTTTTAATTGGATACTTCCACCAAGAGGTGAAGCAAGTTTACAACCTAACAACAAACCACTAATATTAGTATTTCGTATTTATCTTTTCTTCACCATTCCTAACAAAAGGTTACCACCCGAGACATGGTACAAGCCTTTGTTATTTAAAGTGCTTAGAAGTAGAAAAAAGGGTATGAGGGGAATATATTGGGATATACCGTCTAATCGCTATCAGACCCAAGACAAGATAAACACACTAACTAGATCGATAGAATGTGTCATCTATAGGCAGCCGCTGTTAAAAAAATACATCAGAACACATAAAAGAGATTGTTGGCCTTTGAATTTACATGTCCCCCGGGCTTCTCAAAAAAACGATTTTTAACAACTGATCAAAAATGTCTGTGTCCCCCTGAAATGAGTTATAACGCGATAGAAAAAACGTCACGCTGTCATGACGCTGCGCCAATGTGTGATGGTTACTCAGACGTATGGCGGATGCCAGTTATTATAAAGAACGCGTATGTTCATTTTTTGGAAATAAAGTATGTTGTTTATTGTTTTCTCTACAAAGCCCATGTTTTAAACATAAAAATATATAAGCAAGATTAGCGCTGGGTTTGTATCACTTTGAGGGTGTAATGGAGTGGATAGAGTGGCCTCGGCATTGAGGGTGTAAGAGTTGGCGGGGTGGAGGGTTGCTGTCATTGGGATAAACTCACACATAGGTGACGCTGTGTAAAAAATAAATATAAAAAATAAAAAAAATATCCACTACCAGGATCTAACACACCAAATGCTGTACTATTTTGGTATCAAAAATGCACGTGATCCATAAAACGCCTTATTAAAAAGTGAATAAAGCATCATATGCACCCTCTTAATAGTACTAATAAAAACATCAACTATCCCAACAAAAAAGTCTCAAGCCCAATTATTCAAGCATACATTAGTGTACAGAAAAATGAAAAAGTTATGGATAATCAGAAAAGAGAACAACATTAAAAAAGTCGCAACTTTTTATGAGACCCCCATACATTCTCCTATTGTGTAATAAAGTAACTAATCAATCACATAAAATAAAACAATATCATATATAAACCAATTCTATACCATCTGCAATTGCACACAACCGACCCTCCGATGTAGTGTTGTAAAGTTATTACCACAATCAGGCGTTTACAGCTGCATGGTGGCGGAACCGCTAGTAAACTCGAGGAAGCCCATGAAGATAGACAAAGGCGGGGAATGTGCGTGTTTGCTTTCCATCCCATTTTCTGATGGCAATTGTCTAAGTAAACAAAGCTATGGAAACTCATATGTGCACCAAAATCCACTCAATACACCCTAGAATGATGTCCTGAGAGTTGTGAATCCAAAATGGCGGCGAATTTCTGGAGGTCTCTACACACTGATTAGTTATGGCTTACTTTTGATGGGCTTTCAAATGCGGACATAGGCTCCCACCAAAATTGCTCGTTCCAGAAATGCCCAAATAACACTCCACTTCCTTGTTCATGCCGCACCAATACAGCAGTTATTTGTTTACACCATCCATGGAGGGTATTGATCCGAACTTGGAGTGAGGCGGTGTAACAAGAAGTAGATGTTGGGTGTTTTGATTTTATAGGTAACTTCCTTTGTGTTAAAAATTGTCAATTAATAATTTATTCATGCTAAAATTGCCAGATTTGTTGTCGTATAATAAAAAATTATTTTTTTCATTTTCAGACAGCCTTAATGGTCTGGTTCATACAGTCGGCTTGTATTGAGGGCTGTAATTGTGAGTGGGAGGTACAGCATTCAGCCCAGTCCCAAATTACGGACTTGGTATGCGTGCCTCAGCGGGGCTGGAATCTGCGGGCCGGCTCAGTCTCGCCTTAGGCCCCATAGACTGTCATTTTATTTACGGCTATATCGTACGGTCTGACTAAATTAATTGACAATGTACACTTTTTCCCCTCCCGGGCAGGATTTCGCCTATAACCAGCAGATGCGGGGGAGGAGAGACGGAATCCTTAGTTCTCTGATGAGAATCTGTGGTTCAATTTACTCGTTAGTTACTGGGACATGATTGGAGCCTACATTGCAGCGACAAATATTTACGTCGTGCGCAGATTCACCGGATCCATATCCGCGCCTCAAATAAAGCCAGTACTGTGTGAACAGTACGGACCTGAACGCTTAAAAAAATTTAGTGGTTCTACACCTATGGTGGGATCCGATATACTCAACCTGCCCACTGGACATATTCAATACTTCTTTAAGGGGTGTAGTTCCCTCAATATGGTGGTCATTCTTACTAGGGCGTCGTTTTATTAAGTTTTCTTGTTTTATCATTCAAAGATTATTGAAATAAGCATAGGTGAACCCTACAAACAGCTAAACGGTCAGTATTGACTACCTCTCTGTACACAGCGATCTATAGGTTCAAAATATATAAGATATGTAGACCAAATGTTATGTTCAACCCTCCCCCCCTCTAATGTGCAATGTGAACAAAGTTGAAAAATATTCGTAAGGATAGGTGAGAAGTCGCCCATGAGTGGAAAGAAAGCCACAGCCGGAGGTCAGCTGGAGACCATGACTAATATCATTAAGTGTACATTCCAAGTAGGTAGAAATATCCTGGAATGTACTCCTTAGTGACACAAAGGCCTTTAAATTATCTACCTGGCAGCAATATAAGGTTAGGGGGAGAGAGGCGAGAAAGGTGAGGAAGGGAAACTGGGGCGAGCGCAGTTGAACCCCAATAGGGGGGAGGCAGGATTGGATCTATTATCACCCTAAGCTAAATTGCCACAGAAATTCATAGAATAGTCCTAGATCAAAAAAGATTCCATCTACTAACTATCCTTTATTGGCATATAAAGAATAGGGTAACTTTAACTGAACTGGGGTAAGGGGATAGCCAGTCGATAGCCTGTTACGCCTAAATCCTAGCCTAATGGAAAGTGTCAGTAGAGATCCTCAAAAACTAGTCGCTCAGAGACGCCACTGAGAATTAGGTAGGAGTCTTGTTTTGTGTGAGAGAAGATGACAGAAAGAATGAACTCACCACACTATATTAATGTCATTCCAGACCTCGAAGAAAACTGTTCGTTAGGTATGCTGCTGTACATCGTAGTTCCTCCATCCTACAAACGTGATGCCACACCTCCTTAATCCAGTACGTAAGTGTAGGAGGGAGGGTGGGCGCCACTGCCTGGGTATAACTGCCTTTTGGAAAGTTGGTAATTCATGTAGGCAACGGGAGTAAATTAACTCGATGACCCTTTAAAGATAGTGAACCGAGCGTGCTGATGTTGCAAACAGAAGGGAGGTAGGCAGGAGCATTCTGCCAATCTGTCGAAATTCTCAAACCACGCCTGATCCAAGTGGATGAATGCGCTATACTATAAATAAGTTTTCAGCCAGAATGTGTGTTGTTAAGGAAGAGCTCACGCTCCCACCATAATACTGTACCTATTGTGCCTATATGCCCTCCTCCACTAAGAAACGCCAGCAAAGGGACTAAGAGAACTGAGGGAGGTAAAACCGTGTTGCAGTTAGGGACGGAAGGAACTCTATACTCACTTCGCGTTAACTAATTTTACTCAGTGTTAGTCTCCTGTATTCGTACCTGACGATCCGATAGTGCCCTGGGCAAGAGTAAATATTTTCCTACAGTCCATCGTCTAGAAAAATGATCTTGAGAGATCCTTTTCCTCAAGCCATACGGAAAAGGCTAATGTAGATAGTACTACTAGCAGGGACTCCAGTAATTTGCGTGACCCTCGAGAGTAAATGAGTACTGTGAATCTCTGCAAACACCAGGATTCAAAGTATGAGTCGAGGGCAATCCTACATAGAGTTAAGGAGGAGCCGTGAAAGGCCATGAGAAAGCACTACAGTAGCGTTGAGTGTAGTAGTGAAGTAGACATTAGAGAATCACTAGTTCCATGTGTTATTGCAGAAGATCAGGGTACGATTTGAGAGCTAATATATCTCCCTAATAACATCTTTCATAAGTTCAAAAAATCTCTCTTCCACCCAGACCTGAGCTTCCCCATAATTGATTGTGTTCATAAGGGATTCCACGGTTTACAGTAATAGGCAGTAAGCCGAGACCTCCTGCTTTCAGGAATAGACATCGAGGAAGGGGATTCCGATCTGTGTGTCACGATATACAGTCTGTGTAACCTCAGGTGGAAGTAGATGAAGACGATTTCTTGGGTAGCCACTCTGGTGGACATTAACCTGGAAATATGGCCAGCGGTTGGTACTACTGTACATTGCAGTATTCCAGTTGAACCCAAAAGCCCTTAGGAATGATCGCATGATGAAAAGAGATCCAGGTATACTTATGCTGTGGGAGGCAGATAGTAGGGCTGGAAGTTTGGGAGGGACAGCCCAAACCATCCAGGTTATCGGCCACTGGATAATGTTTTTTTGTTTTGGCAATTCTGGGGTGTTTCAGCCCCAGAAACATAAAAGGGTTTTCCCTGCCCGCCGGCAAACTTGATCTTAAGCCCTAGTGCTAAGAAATAAGGACTTGGGTGATCTCAGATAACTGGGATCTAGCTCGCGGGAATAAATCAGAGGAGGCGAGGGAGAGTGAGAGAGTGTCATTTTCAAGGTAATTAATGCCCGAACCTAGCCATGGACAAAGTCCCTCTTTTTTTATCCATTTGGAGAGATCTCCTAGTAATGTGTCGTAGCTAAGGGGGAGATAATTTAAGGTCAAAGGTGACTTGTGAGGTTAGTGGGGAAGGTGAATACACCAAGTATTTGGACAGAATAGGTGGTGGCCCAAGAGGAAACTGAATATTGTTATGACTAAGATTGTGGATACGGAACCATCTATGCCTTCAAAGAGTATTCAAGCTCACGTTTGACTATTCCACCTTTATGGTTACTGAGAGAACCCAAAGAAAATCATTAATTACTTTTAGTATGGAGGGTAGAGAAATGAGGGGAATGTCAAGTAGAAGAAGTAGTGACATCTAAAAAGTAAGTCATCCGCAAATGACAGAGCATTCACATGGTAATTACCGCCAACTGAATGCCACGGATGGGAAGTCCTCAGCATGGTCGAATAGCACTGCCCACGTAGGTGTTCCATCACCAGAGCATACAAGAGGGGGACAGAGGACATCCCTGCCTGGTACCATGCTAATGACAAAGGGGGCAGACAAGGACCCGTTGACCCGAACCTGTCCCTGCGGGGAGTGATATAAGCAAATATTTTGGCGAGAAGGATCGGACCTATGCCAAGGAAGAGAGTACCCCGAGGGGAAAAGGCCCAAATCAACTCGATCAAAGGCCTTCTCTGCGTCCAGTGAAAGCAGCATACAAGGAATTCTATTACTTTGACGTATTTTGTTAATTGTAAATTTTTTCCCAAGGTGTTATCCCTGGCCTCCCTGGGGGGATAAAACCCACCGGGTTCCGGGTGTATTATTTTCCACCCAACAGGGGAGTCATGTAAAGGATTAATTTGGCGAACAATTAAGCATCGGTGTTGATGAGCGATATAGGTCGGTAGCTCTGGCAGAGAGACGGGTCTTTACCGTCCTTGGGAATCACAGTAATGTGAGCTTTAAGGAAGGCCTGATCAAATGGGGAGCGACTGGAGACAGAGTTAAAGACTTGTAAGAGTGGAACAGAGAGATCCTCCCTCAGGGTTTTATAAAACTTGGCTGTGTAGCCGTCTGGCCCAGGACTTTTACCTGCCGGAAGGGAGGCTATGGCAGAATCTAGTTCTGCCTGAGAGAAAGGCTCCTTTAAAGAAGTCAACAACTCTGGAGATAAAGTGGGGAGTGAGTTTTCTGGAGGTAGTCCTTTAAAGGACGCATGGTAATGCATGGGGGTGTTTCGCGAAGCTGGAGTTGGGAGGTTGTAGAGGTCGGAGTAATATTCCCTGAAGGCTCTGAGAATATCTTCAGTGAGGTATGCTAACGTCCCGTCCGCCTTCTTAACTTGTGGGATAAACAGGGAGGACCTCTGATCTCTCAGAGCCCTGGCCAAGTGCCGTCCTGGCTTATTACTCCAAATGTACGACCGTGTGGCAAAAATTTGACGATATCTATTATGTTTGCGCTCCATGAGCAGAAGAATGTCGTGGCGGAGTTGCGTCAGTTCTCTAAGGTCCGATTCAGCACCAGTGGCTTTATGGGAGATCTCCAATAAATTGAGTTTAGCCAGGAGCGACTGAAGTTTACTGGCTGATTCGCGTTTTAGTCGAGCACCATGTTTGACAAGTATGCCGCGCAGGACACATTTTAGCGCCTCCCACTGAACCTGAGGAGTCGTAGGGTCACCCGCATGAGTGTCCTGGAAGAGCCTTACAGTGGACTGTAATTCCGCCAAACAGAGAGCGTCCTGTAAAAGGGATTCATTAAGCCTCCAAACAAATGGGGGGCGCCGAAAATGCGGCAGGGCCAAGTCACAATACACTGGTGCGTGGTCAGAGTGTAGGGTCAAACCTATTCTACAATCAACTACCACCGGGAAAAAGGGAATTTTTTGGAGGAGAACATAGTCTATACGACCATAGGGCTGGTGTGGATGGAGAAGAATGTATAATCCCTTTCGCCAGGGGGCAGAAGACGCCACACATCGGAAGTGCAGGGGGTGCAATAAACGTTTTAACCCCCCT
>JAODAL010042503.1:0-34748 GCA_025379985.1 Phyllomedusa bahiana | reverse complement strand
GCTATAAAAAAAAAAAATTAACAAATACCAGCTTAGCAAGAAAAGGAAGCCAAGATAAAATTAAACAAAAATTATATTTAATAAGCTTGGTAATCCAGGTAAGCTGTGAAAGTCAGCCCTAGAGGAAATTATTTTCAAGATGATATCTGTGAAAAAAACAATTAATAAAATTTTTTTTTAGAAAATCAAAAAAATCACAAGCTTCACGATAAAGAGGTAGAGGAAATAGGTCATAGGGAGGCAAGCTTATTATCTCAACATAGATGGAGAAACTTTATATTAAACATTAAGACCATGAGGTTTTAACCCCTCAACTCCCAGGCCTGAAAAGTAGTTAATGGCCAGAAGGTTTTTTTTAGTTTTTGCCTCCTTGCGTTTCAACAGTTGTAACTTTTTTATTTTTCAATGACACAGTTGGATGAGGCCTCGTTTTATTCGAGACAAGTTGTACTTTATGGGGGAATAGTTTAAGTTCACTTATAAGTAATTGCAGATTTTTATTTATTTTTTTAATTTTTGTTTTTTTACATTGTTTTTTACACTGTTCACATTTCACACTTAATAACTTGTTACATTAATTCTACAGGTTATTACGGTCGTGAAAATACCTAATATGTGTAGGTTTTTTGTGTGTGTAATTTATGCACAATTATTTTTGTATTAAATATTTATTTTTATTTTGTTATTTTTTTTTTTTACATTTTTTATGGTTTTTTTCCTTTTTTTTTAATTCCATGAAGGGAGAACTGTTTTACATTTTTTTTTTTTTTTTTTACACTTAGTAATATATTAGCATATTCATATCTGCTAATACATTGTAATCTCTGTCAGTCTGACACAGGCAGTGATCAGGACACCACACAGTCTGTCCTGGTCACTGGCTTATCACACAGACAGCTCTGTGGCTACTCTAGGTCCCCAGGACTGACTGTGCAGTCATTCCCCAGGCTCTGTTGGGTCACCGGGTGTTCTGATCAGCCGACAGAGCAGGGAAACCCTTTGATTGCGCTGCGGTAACGCACCGCAGCGCAATCAAAGGGTTAAAGCACCGGGAAGCGGAGGTTTCTTCTGCTCCCCGGTGCTCGCAGGACATGCTCTGGGACTGAGGCTGTGTAGTACAGGCCCAATCTCAGTGCTGTTGCGGCGCTGGGCGCCACAGACCCCGAACTCTACAGCGACGCAAAAAGACGTCGCTGTAGACGAACTACCTGCACCAGCCGACGTCAAAGGATGGTGGGCGGTCGTTAAGGGGTTAAAGAATTAGTTCTAAAGATCCATTCATAACTCTGCAATAATTTATAAGTGAACTTAAACTATTCCCCCATAAAGTACAACGTGTCACGAATAAAACAAGACCTCATACAACTGCGTCATTAAAAAAATAAAAAAGTTACAAATGTTGAAACGCAAGGAGGCAAAAACGTAAAAAATATTCTGGTCATTAACTACTTTTCAGGTGTTTGGCTTAAGTATTTAAAACCTTAAGGACCTTGCTTTTATTTTTTGTCTACACGTTCGTTTTTACCTCCTCGCCTTCCCGGAGCCATAACGTTTTTATTTTTTCACCTACATAGACATATGAGGGCTTTTATTTTGCGGGACAAGATGTACTTTCTAATGATATTATTCACTGTACTATAGAATATAGTGGGGAATGACGAAAAAATTCCAAGTGGGACAAATTGTGAAAAAAACGTACTTGTGCCGTGTTTGCGGGTGTTTTGCTATTACGGCGTTCAATCTTTGGCAAATATAATGTGTTCTCTGCGTTCTACAGGTTGATGCACATCCGCCAATACCAAATATGTAGGGTTTCCATTATGTTTTGGTACCGTAAAAAAATTCCAAACATTTTCTATATTTGAAATTTGCGCTGCGGCGCCATTTTGTGTGACCAATAACTTTTTTGTGCTAACACCTACGGACATCAGTGAGGGTCATTTTTCTGCAGGCTGAAGTGTACTTTTTATTGCTACCAGTTTGGAATGCATGCGACTTTTTTGATCACTTTTATTATTCCAATTTTTAAGGGACGTGAAATGACCCCAAAAAAATGAAATTTTGGCGTTTGGAATTTTTTTCTTCTCCGGTATTCAGTGCACGGGATAAGTGATGTTATATTTTTATAGATCGGACTTTTTTGGACGCGGCGATACCAAATTTGTTTAAATTTTTATTTTTTTAATTTTTTTTGTAAAATTGGGAAAGGGGGGTGATTTTAACTTTTAATACTTTTTTTTTTTTTTTTTTACACTTTAAAACTTTAGTTATTTATTTTATTTTAACTTTGAGTCCCCCTAGGGCGCTTCACCAGTAGGGTGCGCGATCGTTAATACAACCTAATGCAATGCATTAGGCTGTACCAAGATGGCGGTTTCCCCACTTCCCGCCTGGGACGGGAAATGGGGCAAACGAGAACATGGCAGCGATGGAACCTTCACAAGGCTTCCCACTGCCATGTTAGCCCATCGGGACTCAGCGATCTCACCGCTGATGTCCCAATCAGAGTGAAGAACGATGCGCGGCACCGTTTTTCATTCATTTAGACGCCACGTCCATCTTTGCCGCGGCGTCTAAGGGGTTAAACAACACGGGCAGAGCTGTGGCCATAAGTTTGCAATCACATCCAAAGCTGGAGCCATAGTTCTGCTGTTATATCACGTTCACTACTCCAGTCACATCCGGAGCTGCACTGTTAGTTCTACTATTATATCATGCTCTATACTCCAGTCACATCCAGAGCTGCAGTCTCATGATTTCTAAATGTGCACAAGGCTTTGTATTCTAGTCTCATCCAGATCTGCATCCATAATTGTTACACACGGATCTGCCTCTGGCAGTGACAGGGTGACTCCTGTGTTATATGTGTTATAGTTGGCTTGGATTTACTCTTATATTCAGATTAACTTCCTCTTCTCTTAAATTTACTCCCTTCACTTGCACCAGCAGACTCGCTCCCTCTGTGTCTCGGACTCGCTCGCTCTGTGCTTTGGACTCCTCTCAGGATGTTCTGCTGCTCCCAGGGTCTTCTCGTAGTTCTTCTCTTGTTCTCCTTGGGAGAACATGGAGTCGTCATCTCAGGTATGTCACATAGTGGGTACCAGCCTGCTGGACTGGTGGCTTATGGGAACAGAAACAGGAGACTGGATATAGATTTAGGAGAGCAGACGGTCCAGGATCATTAGAGGTGAGCGTCTAGCATCAGGGCAGAAGAGGGATAAGTATCAAAGGTCAGAGGAGTAATACGTATCATAGGAGGTTCCTCTGTGATCACGATGGTTGAATGGCCTGGTTCTGTATTGGTGTGGCTCTAGGTTAATGGCAGAGGAGGGTCTACCATAATCAGGAAGGTTGAAGGTCCAGGATCAGTAGATATGAGGGTCTAGGATAAAGGCAGAAGACTGATAGGTATCAGAGGAAGGTCCACCATGATCAGAAAGGTTCAAGGTCTAGGATCAGTAGAGATGAGGGTCTATGACCAGGGTAGATGATGGATTAGTATCAGAGTAAAGTCCACCATGATCGGGAGGACTGAAGGTCCAGGATCAGTGGAAGTGAGAATCTAGGATCAAGGCAGAAGAGGGTTAAGTATCAAAGGGTGCACCATAATCAAGAAGGTTTAGGGTCCAGGACCAGTAGAGGTGAAGGTCTGAGATCAGGGCAGAGGAGAGTCCACCACGATCAGGAAGGTTGAAAGTCCATGATTAGTAGAGGTGAGGGTCTAGGAACAGGGTAGAAGATGGATAAGTATCAGAAGAGAATACATCATGATTGGGAAGGTTGAAGGTCCAGGATCCATTGAGGTGAGGGTCTAGGATCAGGGAAGAGGAAGGAAAAGCATCAGAGGAGGATACACCATGATCAGGAAGGTTTAGGGCTCAGGATCACTAGAGGTGAGGGTCTAGGATCAGGACAGAGGAGGGATAAGCATCAGAGGAGGATCCACCATGATCAGGAAGGTTTAGGGCCCAGGATCACTAGGTGAGGGTCTAGGATTATCCCAGAAGAGGGTTAACTATCAGAGAAGAGAAGATGATCCTGAGACGAGAAGGTTCCAGATCAGGACATGCATGGCTCCAGGATTTATTTTTCTATTGACAATAGCTTTATATATAATCATTTATCAAACACAAACATAGTTTAATGTGATGCAGCTAAGCTGGCACATGGTGCAATAAATACACAGGCACACAAGGATGAGGGTCTGGAGCGGGGCATCAATCCTCCTCTTCTTCATCAATGTTCTGATATTCTCTGAGCAGTTTTCAGAGCTGCCAGTGCAGTCCTGGGTGGATATCATCTCCTGGTTCATGATTTACTGCAGAGTGTCATCTGCACAGTTCATAAGAACTTAGGCTTGTAGTTATCCTCCATGGGATGATCCATAGGAAACAGTCTGTGAAGTATCAAGTATTAGGATCAGCTACTCATGGGAGCCTTATTCTAGCAGGAACTGTGCAGACCACAGTCCTGAAAGTGGCGCAAAGTTGTTTACTCAACAAATGGTCACCTTGGAAAGTTCCAAGAAATGGGACAGGCAAGGGTCCTGGGTCAGAAGAGGTGAGAGTCTAAGATTAGAGAAGAGTCCATTATCAAGTGAGGTTAGAGTCCGGGAGCAAGATAGGTGAGAGTCTAAGATAAGAAAACAGTCCAGGATCAGGAGAGTAAGGGGGATAGGATCAGGAGGGAAGTGGGTCTAACTTTAGAAACAAATTTAGGATCAATTGAGGATAGCGGTGAAGGTCCATGGCTAGGAGACAAGAGGGTCCATGGCTAGGAGATGTGAGGATCCATGATTAAAAGAGGCAAGGGTACAGGATAAAGAGAGGTGAGAGACTAAAATCAGAAGAGAGTCTAGGATCAAGTGAAGAAAGGGTCTAGAAACAAGAGAAGTGAGGGTCCAGGATAAGGAAATGTGAGGGTCTAAGATCAGGAGACAGTTCAGGATTAGATATGAAAAGGGTGCAGGATCAGGAGAGGCAAGGGTCCAGGATCAGGAGAGGTGAGGTCCCAGGATCAGGAGAGGAAAGGATCCAGGATCAGGAGAGGGGAGGGTCTAGGATCAGGAGAGTCAAGGGACCAGAATATGGAGAGTTGTGAGAGTCCAGTATCAGAAGAAGTGAGGATGAAGGATCAGGAGAAGCAAGGGTCCAGGATCAGGAGAGGCGAGGGTCCAGGATCAGGAGAGGCGAGGGTCCAGGATCAGGAGAGGCGAGGGTCCAGGATCAGGAGAGGCGAGGGTCCAGGATCAGGAGAGGCGAGGGTCCAGGATCAGGAGAGGCGAGGGTCCAGGATCAGGAGAGGCGAGGGTCCAGGATCAGGAGAGCTGAGGGTCCAGGATCAGGAGAGGCTAGGGTCCAGAATCAGGAGAAGCGAGGGTGCATGATCAGGAGAGAGGCGGGGGTCCAGGATTAGGAGAGGTGAGGGTCCAGAATCAGAAGAGGCGAGGGTCCAGAATCAGGAGAGGCCAGGGTGCCGGATCAGGAGAGGTGAGAGTCCTATCTCAGGAGAGGCGAGGGTCCAGAATCAGGAGAGGCGAGGGTTCCAGATCAGAAGAGGCAAGGGTTCTGGATCAGGAGAGGCAAGGGTTCCGGATCAGGAGAGGCAAGGGGTCCCGGATCAGGAGAGGCGTGGGTTCCGGATCAGGAGAGGCGAGGGTTGCAGATCAGGAGAGGCGAGGGTTGCGGATCAGGAGAGGCGAGGGTTGCAGATCAGGAGAGGCGAGGGTTGCGGATCAGGAGAGTTGAGGGTTCCGTATCAGGAGAGGTGAGGGTTCCGGATCAGGAGAGGCAAATGTTCCAGATCAGGAGAGGCGAGGGTTCTGTATCAGGAGAGGCGAGGGTTCTGGATCAGGAGAGGCAAGGGTCCAGAATCAGGAGAAGTGAGGGTGCATGACCAGGAGAGAGGCGAGGGTCCAGGATCAGGAGAGGTGAGGGAGCAGGATCAGGAGAGGCGAGGCTTCCGATTCAGGAGAGGCAAGGGTCCAGAATCAGGAGAGGCGATGGTGCCGGATCAGGAGAGGTGAGAGTCCTATCTCAGGAGAGGCGTGGGTCTGATCCTGGATCAGGAGAGGCGAGGGTTCTATATCAGGAGAGGCGGGGGTCTGATCCTGATCCTGGGATCAGGAGAGGTGAGGGTGCAGCATCAGGAGAGGTGAGGGTTCCGGATCAGGAGAGGCGATGGTTCTGGTTCAGGAGAGGCAAGGGTCCAGCATTAGGAAGGGTAAAAGGAAGATTACAGAAGGTTGAGGGTCTATGATTGAGGAGTATCATTTTCCATATATTTATAGACAGTTTGGTCACTGTCCAAGATGTTCTCACTGGGGTTTACTAGGGTGAGGGGGGATATTAATATACCACAATTCCTGTCTTTATCCAGTTTTGCAGTTTGTCTATAAAAACTCTGTTATTAGATTTTCGGCAAATTGTCCTGTAGAAAAAAGTAGGTTGATGACCCTTGCGGTTGGCCCCAGAGTCAGTGGGGTGGTTGGGACTATGCAGTGGGTTTAGGTTATAAGTAGTGTTGAGCGATTTTTATCGACAAAGTTGAAATCGGCAAGGTTTTTATGGTGATCGAAATTTCCAGATCATGCGATAATTAAGGTTAAAATCTGAGCATCATCTATTAAGATCGCGCCTTTTTCGGGGCTTCCTGTAATTTTGGCGGCCAGCAATTTAGATTTCAGAATAGAGCAGGATGAGATGTGTGTGCGACGTCATGACTGGGATGTGTAAGGTTGCGATTGGCTGGAAAATCACATGACCTCGTTTTACATAGAACAGCGTTTCCTGTTTTTAGCTCAGTGTCCCCTCAGCGTCTCATTTGGGATAGACCTGCGCTCTGCCTGTGGGCCCAAAAAGCTTTAGCGAAAATTAGTCTATTTCTGCACAGAGAAACCTCTACTATTAGCTGTGATCCTTCCAATTTAGTTAGTTAGGGATTTGAACATTTTATGTAGGTTTGCTAGAGAATTTTAAAGCAGAATCTACCGCTGTAAATTCACGGCGGTGGGAGGGGGGGGGGGGCCCCCGGGCGGCGAAACACAGACAAGCTTTTCTATAAGAAAAATTGGATAAAGTTCACCAAGACAGTGTAGACATTGTAGTGGAATATCTTTATTATTAACAGTTTTTCTATTGAAATATTTCCTGGATATTGGGCAGCCTGAACTTATATTGGATAAACATCATTTTTAGTAACTGCAGGTCTCTTTGTTAGCTGCAAAACTCCACTTTTATTATCAGTATACATTTCAGATAGGTGTTCAATTTTACCCATTACCCCGTGACTGTTGATATATCCACCTTGCACTTAAATTAAAACCCAGAAATTCTTGTAGTCAGACAGGTTGTTTGTTTGCCAAAAAAAAACCGTGTTTTGTACAAAAAAACATAAAACGGGTTACGTGTTTTTTTTTTGCGCACCCAGCACTGTTCTTTGAGGGCAAGCTTTCAAAGTAAATTTAAAAAACAGCAATTAATATTAAACCACGGGTTTAAAATTGAAAGGTGCAAAAAATACCGTTTATTATATCAAAACATAACATTTAAAGTGTTTTTGATTTTGCGCACCCGTACGGGCCCCCTTAATGCCAGCATTACGTAAATCTTAAAACGAAATTCTAAAAATTCCCTCAGGTGATTGAAAGGTGAAAAAAAATTTTACTTTTTAAAATTTTTATCAAAAATAAAAAATTTAAAGTTTTTTTTTTTTTTGATTTTTGCGCCCCCACCCTTTGTTCATTGACGCAGCATCTACGTAAAATCTTCAAACAGCAATTTATATTCACCAAAGGGTAAATTAAAAATTTGCAAAAAATACGTTTTTTATATAAAAAACAAAAACAGTTACGTTTTTTTTTTGACTTTTGCGCACAGGGGAAATTTTCCCATTGACGCGGGCATTTTACGTAAATCTTAAAACAGCAATTCTATTTCACCACGGTAAATTTGAAAGGTGAAAAAAAATACCGTTTATTATTTTAAAAACAAAAAACCGGGTTACGTGTTTTTTTGGCCCTTTTGCGCCCCCCATTTAATGTTCATTGACGAAAGCATTACGTAAATCTTAAAACCCAATTCTATATTCAAAAACAGGTGAATTAAAAAAAGGTTTTTGAAAAAAAAAATTCCCTTTTTATTTTTATAAAAACTTAACAGTTAGCTTTTTTTAAATTTTGGGGCACCCGTACTGTTCTTTGGCAGCACTACTTTAAATCTTAAAAAAAAAGCAATTCTATATTCACCACGGGTTTGGAATTAAAAGGAAAAAAAAATTCTGTTTATTATATCAAAAATAAAAAATTACGTGTTTTTGCTTTTGCGCCCCCCAGCACTGTTCTTGACCCCGCATTACGTAAATTTTTAAAACGGGCCAATTCAAATATTTTCACCACAGGGGGAAGAATTAAAAAACAAAAAAATCCCTTTTATTATTCAAACTTAACAGTTACGTTGTTTTTTGATTTTGCGCACCCGGGTTATGTTCTTTGGGAGAAAGGCATCTAGAAAATCTTAAAAAAAGCAATTCTATATTCCCCACAGGTAAATTTTGAAAGGTGAAAAAAAATTCCCGTTTATTATATCAAAAACAAAAACATTTTCCCGTGTTTTTGACTTTTGCGCACCAGCACTTTTCATTGACGAAAGCATTACGAAATCTTAAAACGGGCAATTCTATTTTCACCCCCCAGGTAAAATTGAAAAGGTGAAAAAAAATACGTTTATTTTATAAAAAACAAAACAGTTCTTTTTTTTTTTATTTTGCACCCACCCTTTTGTTCTTAAAAGCAAGCATCTACGAAAAATTTTAAAAACCGAAATTTCCCAAAATTTTCCCACCAAAGGTAAATTTTAAAAGGTTTAAAAAAAATCCGTTTATTATATCAAAACATAAAGTTACGTTTTTTTTGTTTTTTTGCGCCCCCAGTACTGTTCTTTGACCCCGCATCTACGTAAATCTTAAAAAAGCAATTCTATATTCACCACAGGGGGAATTGAAAGGTGAAAAAAAATACCTTTTTTATCCCAAAAACTAAAAGATCCCGGGGGTTTTTTGGGAAACTTTTCCCCAGTCCAGATTTGTTGTTTGGACACCTTGCATTTTAAATTTTAAATCCGCAATTTTTTTTTGATTAGAGGGATTTGAGAATAGCTGTGATTTCCCGTCTTTTAAAAAGGGACTTTTCCAAAAACCTTTCCCAATCCTTTTTAAATTTTTATATTTTGGACATGGAGCGAAATGCAGGGGGTTTAAGGAGCAAAGGGGGGGGGAAAGCAATGGAGGAAAGAGGTACAAAGGGGAAGGTGCTCTTTCCGGGTGCTGGCGACAACACCCCATGCCAGCGGATCGTCAGTTCCCGGGGACCGTCAGGCCGTCATCGCTGGGTTTCAGGGCCCTGTGAATCAAAAGGTAACAACATCGTCGCCAATCTGTCCTTAGTGGTTAAAAAAACCCTGCATCTAGCGTCTTACCTCCTCGTTCCCCCCCAGCCCAACGGCCCAAAAAAGTTTTCATCAGCATCATCAGCACCCTTTCCAAAAACATGAAGACCCAAATGCCCAACTCGTTCCCCCAAACCCCACGTGGATAATCCATTGTCTAAAGACCTCTTTAAATGAAAAATGCGGTTTGGGGAAAAAGAAGGCATGTTAAAAGATAAAGAGGTTTGTTTAGTCTCCCTCTAAAGCCATTTTAACTGTTTGCCATCAGAGGAGGGTGAAGGAAACCCGGGTTTAATCGGAAAAAACCCCGGGGCGGCCCGGCAACGCCTTGCGGGCCCCCTTTGCTTGTACCCCGCGCTTTTTGGATGCAGAAAGTGGGGGACGACCAAGTCACCTGTGTTGATGTTGTTTGATGATGATGAGGGCCCATTGCGGATCCACCCTGGTCTTTTCGCAGAATTTGTTGCGAGCGTTTTCATCGGGGACGAGGGGGGAAGAGGGAGGGGGTAGTTGTCAATACGGGTCCCCCACAAAAAAGGGAGGGGGGGGGGGTCGCAGAAGCCCCGTTTTGATATGTTTTCCGCCAGCCACGGTCAGGAAAAACCCCGTCCTCGCTTATCGCCGTCAAAAAGGTCCGGGGACCCCCTCAACCCTGGGCCTTCTTTGAGCAAAGCCTCTGTTTCACCCAGCGATGTATTTTGCCGCCTTTCCCGGTAAACGCATAAGTAGAGGAAAGAATTTAAAGTGGTTAACCACCCCAAAAATGTCTAGTCACATGCAGCGAAGGCATGATTTTGGAAATGGAGGGAACAATTGGCCCAAAAAAAGGCCAGACCGACGCCGGGCCCCCAAACCCCACTGCCCCACCCCCTCTGTTCCCCCCTTCCTCCTCCTCCCCCCACCCCCAAAGGTTTCCTCACCCTGCCCATGTCTCTCGAGTCATGATCAGGGGATCAGCCTCCGCTTCAGCCTCCACCGTCCCCCCAGAGTACCACCCCCCAACCCCCGAGCCCCAAATCCTACCCCTTCCCCTTTCCCGGGCCAGTTTGACGACCTGCACGCCGTAAGGGGGCCGGGTCTAGCACCCAGCCTTCTGTTTTCCCCAGGTTTGGGAACAGAAGAAACATTTTAAACCCCCAAACCATCCCAAACCCAAAAACCCAAATTGTCGGCATTGCCAGGCTTTTGGCCTTTGGGAAAAAATGTTGCATTCCGTCTGGTGGACACAGATGGGTTCCCCCACGTCAGGGGCCCCGCCTCCCCCCAAATCCCAGATGCCGAGCAGGCATTTCTTTGCCAGAAAAGCCGTCCTCCCCTTTGGGGCCAAACCCAAAGTGTCATAAAAAAAATTTCAAGCGCGTTGTCTGCATCTGGGCCCGGGAAAAAGCCCATCTCCCCACCAACAAAAGGACTAGTAAGCACGGCCAAGGCCGTTTATATCTTGGGGACACCCTCATGGGTGAGCGGGGGTGGTTGTCTCGGGGGGTTTGACGGTGGTTTTCAGGCTCGGCGGCAGCTCTTAAACCCCCGGGGGCCCCAGGGATGGTGCAGGGCTTTTTCCCCCAAGGTCTTGGGGGGCATCACGTGCCCAGAAAAAACACCAGGCCGTTTTAAAATTAATCGGGCCTTGGGGGACCTTTCCACACACAGGTAGGAGCTGGGGGAGGGCTCAAAGCAAGGGAGACCGAGCGCTGGCTGGGGGGCCCAAGGGAACCTTTTGTGCCAGGCAAAGGTGGTGTGCGATAAGGGTGAAATTGCTGGCCCCTTTAAAGATGGGGTAGGGGGGCAACCCCTTTTCCCTGGCACATGTAAATGAACCTTGTCGCCAAAAATTTTCCCAAAAGGGTTCCCGGGTTTGGGATGTTTGGTGAAGAAGGCTCAAAGGGGTCTGGGGTTCGCACTTCCGGTTCGCACCCTGCTTCCGCCCCGCCTGGGCTGCGTTGAGGGGTCAGCTGGCCCCCCCGTAAACCCGTTTCTTTGTTAAAGTGGAAAAATGCGGGAAATTTAACCCCCTTTCCACATGCCCCCAGGGGATTTTTAAAAAGCAGCGCAATGCCTTTAGGGTTTTTACGAAGTGGGACACATGGCCGGGAACAAGCAGGGGTTTTGGGAAACCTCGGGGTGTTAAAACCCCCGAGAGGGGAGGCAGGTGAAAGACCCTCTGCCAATCCTTCCCAGTTTTAAAAGAAAGCCACCAAATGGTCATTTGGGGGACAATGCCCTTGTCAGCATGACCCATTGGGGTGATTTTAGTTCAAAAAGGGGGATCTTTGGGGCCCACTCTGAAAAAAACAGGTCCCCCCCAGCGAGGGAGGAGGAGACGGACACAGTTTGCGGAAAAGGAGGCCTTTCTCTCCGTCAAATCCAAAAGGCCCGACGTTTCCCAAAATTTTTCATCGGCTTCTTTAGGCAGGGGTTTGGGGGGGTTTCCAGAGTTTAGTGCAAAGGTGGGCATAAAGCTTCAGGGTGCATCATTCAGGAAAACCGGGGCTGTTTTAAAGCTGTGCCGGGGGGCAGGGGGAGGGAGGAGGAGGTATTCCTAGACCCGATGTTCCCGACGTCCCCCCTTGGGAAAGAGGTTGGGCGAATTTGGGGCGGAGGAGGAGATGGGAAGATCGTTTCCCTATTTGCCCTCGCCCCAGAGGTTGGGAAAAGGGCCCCAATCTTCAAATGAGTGCTTGGATGCTCCATTTCCCTCACATGATCCTCGCATTGGGCCCATCAAAATGAACAACAGTTATGGGTGGCCACCCCCCTGGTCCCCGGTACAAAAAAAAAACTCAGCACTTTCCTTCCACCCACCCAAATGAGATTTAAAATGCGGGGAAATGGAGCCCCTTTTGCTGATATGATCAACTGGGGGAACATCTGTTGCGTCTGCTTCACGCCCCCCAAAAATGTCACGGGGGAAACAAACAGCAGTAGACGCAGTAGAGGGCCAAGTAGGCGTAGCGGCAGCAGGCAAAGGGGGCCCGAAGCCTAATGGGGGGACCTCTGGCAATCTTTTTTTACCACCTCCCCCAACCCCATGCAAAGAAAGGGCCACAAAATCCCAACCCCAAAAGAGATCGCTTAAGATCATGGTGCACGTTTTCTGCGTTTTCAAAAAACCCAAAATTTTTTTGCATTTTGTTCCCGGGGCCCCAAAAGACTTTTGGGTTTTTCCAAAATGGAAGAATGGCCCGGGGCTGGCTCGGGCACGCCATAGAGGTGTTTTCCTGCCAGAAAACCAGCGTCATATATGAGCGGACCTTTAGCCCCAAAACTGGAGGAGTCATTACAGACCAAAAAGCATCGGGTTTCCAAAAGAAAAATGTTTGGGTGGGTTTGGGCCCTTTTATTTAAGATGAATCAGGCAAAGGATCTCTGATGATGTTGTGGCCCAATTGCCGAGGTCACCCCCTTAGTTGCCCCGGGCTACTTCAAATTCCTTTTCAAACAGAAATGGTCCCCTTGAAACTTTTTTTTTTAAAAAGATTTATTTCTTTTCTGCCCAAATTTTTTTTCTCTTTTTCCCCAAAAGTTCATTTTGATGGTTTTGCTGTGGGAGAAATGTAAAAGACAGAGGTTTTTATGGGCCCAACCCCCGTATTCCATTTACTCCCCTTTTTTTAAGAAGTTTTCGGGGATTGTTTAATGGGTTTTTAGGGGCATTTGGGGTTTCTGTGAGAAAACAGCAATAATCAAAGGTCCTTTGGGAAAGAAAAAGTGCTTTTAAGTGGCATTTTCCCTCACAATTTTTAATAGTGGCTGAAAAAGTCTTTTTTTATAATTTTTTTGGGGGCATGTTGCTGTGAGATACAGCTTTTAATTATGGTCCTTTGGAATTTTTAAAAATTTGGTTTTTAAGTTTTTATTTCTCCCTCACAATTTTTAAAAGTGGCTGAGGAAAATCATTTTTTTTTTTTTTTTGGGTAATGCTTTCTTTGAATGCAGCAATACTACAGATCCTATTATAAAAAAAAAAGTTTGGTTTTTCTAACAGCATTTGGGTTTTTCACAATTGACCCAAAATGGCTCAAAGGGGCATCTTTGAATTTTTTGGGGGGCCCTTTTGTGTGACATGCAGCTATACTAAGGTCCCATTCTAAAAAAGTTGTTTCTAACAAAACAAATTTTTTCTTTTACAAATTTTAACCCCAAAAAGGTCAAGGGGATGCTTTTAATTTTTGGGGGATTTTGCTGTGAAATTTCAGCTATACTCAGGTCCTATTCCCAAAAAAAGTTGTTTTAAAAAGACAATTTTTTTTCAGAATTGTCAAGAAATGGCTCAAAGGGGGGATTTGGGGCTGTCAGAAACAGGAATTAGGTAGGACACGTTAAAAGGGGCAAAATTTTTGCAAAAAAATTGTTTTTGCAGATCTTTTAAAATAGCTATCAATCCCTGTTTTTGAGACCCAAACCCCCTTTAATACAATGAAAAAAGAGAAAAAAAGACATGGTGGGTTCCCCTCCTTTTTTTAAAAATGTTTTTTTTTAGAATTAAAGTACTAAAAAATTGCATTTTACAAAATAGTGTTAAAAAAAATTCCTCTGAATTGTACAAGGGGGGTACAGGGAAAAAAATTGAACCCCGATGTAGGTTTTTTCAGAGAACATTTGGGGTTGGAGCCGACAGAGAAAAAAAGTAAGAGACCATTTCCTCCCAGCACCCTTGAGTTAAAAAAGGAAAAAAAATGCCAAGATAAAGGGAAACCCGGGTTTTAAAAGGAGCGTTAACCAAAAACCACCCGGATTTTTCCCAAATGAAACTCAATTTTGGGCCCCATATTTCGGAGGGGGAAAACGCTACCCAGGTTTGACTGGTACAGGGAAGGCTGGGTTTTCACAATTTTCCCCTTCCGCCCCCCTTTCTTTTAGCACGGCCCGTTTTTGTTGGGTGGGTCATTTAGGGATTTTAACCTGCGTTAAATAATGACGGAAGCCAGCCCGGGTTTCACCGCACCCCCTGAAAAAATCCCGGCCCGGGGAATTTCTTTTGGCCCCCCGGGACAGGTATAAAATCAAAGCCAAATAAACTTTAAAAGGTGGTTTAAAGACTCCCCTTTTTTCCCGGGCCCTTTTTAAAATTTTGGGGGTCAAAGCAGGTTTGGGGGGGCCCTGCTGTGGCCCGGAAAGGTTTTAGTCAATGTCCCGTGAAACTTAAAAAGGGGGTTGAAAAACTCCTTTTTCCCGGGACTTTTTTAAAAGTGGGGGGGCATTTAAAGGGTTTTGGGGTCATGCTGTGGCCCAGGGCAGGTTTAGTCAAGTCCAGTGAAAATAAAAAAGGTGGTTGGGAAAATCTCCCCTTTTCCCGGCCCAAAATTTTTTAAAAAGTTGGGGGGCATTTCAAAGGTTGGGGGGCTCATGCTGTGGCCAGGACAGGTATAGTCAATGTCCCGTGAAAAATTAAAAAGGGGGTTGAAAGATCCTTTTTCCAGCACTTTTAAAATGTGGGGGTCATGCAGGGGGTTTTGGGGGTCATGCTGTAAAGGCCCCGGGACAGGTATAGTAAAGTCCAGTGAAACTTAAAAAAGGTGGTTGAAAGAATCCTTTTTCCGGCACTTTTTAAAAAATGTGGGTCAGCGGTTTAATGGGGCATTCTGCGGTAAGGGGAAAAATATGTTAGTGTCCCGTTCAACTAAAATTTTGGGGGTTTAAAGACTTTTTTGGGGGCACCTTTTTTAAAACTGGGGGGCATGCAGGTTTGGGGTCATTGGGGCGTTCCAAAGGGCGGGTTTTTCAATTTCCAGTTCAAGTAAAATGGGTGGTTCAAAACATACTGCCCTTTTGGCACTTTTTAAAATTTTTGGGTGATGCAGGTTTAAGGGGGCAGGCCCGTGGTAAAAAGGGCAGGGATAGTGAATTTGGTTTTGTGACTTTTTTTCTGGGGACTTTTATAAAACCCAAGGGGTGTTGCCTTTAAAATGTAGACGTATCAGTTTACTGGGTTTTGGATGTTAATTTTTGCTTCTCCAGCCCTTTTTTGGGGGTTTTAATAATGAAAGGGGTTGTTGCTCCCCCCATAGACTTTAATGGGAATCGCTCTTAAAACGATGCTCACTATCGAAAAACCTTATTTGATAGCGGCCCCAAATATCGACTATCGATCGTTTCGATAAAACCCAAAAGCAAAAGCACAAAAATAGTTTTTTAAGCACCAAAATTTTAGGGGTTTTGAAGGACAGGGGATAAGGGTTATATGTGTACGTTAAGGGAGGACAGTGGGGAAAAAGGGTTTTGGGTTTTTTGGTTTTTTGGTTATGGGGAGGGAAAAAGTGGGTTTACAGGTTACAGGTTTAGATTGTAGGAGGACAGTGGGGTACAGGTTATGGGTTTTTGGTTGTGGGAACAGTTGGGGTTATGGGAGGACAGTGGGGTACAGGTTATAAGGTTTAGGTTATGGAAGGATAGTGGGGTACAGGTTAAAGGTTCAGGTTATGGGAGAACAGTGGGGTATAGGTTATCGGTTAAGGTTATAGGAGGACAGTGAGGTAATAGGTTATGGGAGAACAGTGGGGTACAGGTTATAGGTTCAGGTTATGGGAGGACAGTGGGGTACAGGCTATAGTTCAGGTTATGTGAGGACAGTGGGGTAAAGGTTATAGGTTTTAAAGGGTTTTTGGGAGTACGTGGGGGACAGGTTTTAGGTTCGGTTATGGGAGGACGTGGGGTCAGGTTTTTTGGTTTTTTGGTTATGTGGGACAGTGGGGGGACAGTTTTTAGGTTTAGGTTATGGGAGGACATTGGGGTACAGGCTATAGGTTCAGGTTAAGGGAGGGGCAGTGGGGTATGGGTTATAGGTTTAAGGGTTTTGTGAGGGGGCAGTGGGGTAAAGGTTTTTAGGTTTGGGTTTTGGGAGGGCAGCGGGGGTAAGGTTATTTGGGTTTTGGTTTTTGGGAGGACAGCGGGGTACAGGCTATAGGTTCAGGTTATGGGAGGACAGTGGGGTACAGGTTATAGGAGGACAGTCTTGTACAGGTTATAGGTTTTAGGTTTTTTGGGGGGCAGTTGGGGTACTTTTTATGGGTTTTAAATTTTGGGGGGACAGTGGGGTTTTCAGGTTATAGGTTTTTGGTAGGGAGGGCAGTGGTGTACAGGGGGATAGGGTTTTGGATATGGGGGACAGTGTGGTAAGGTTAAAAGGGTTTAGGTTTGGTAGGCAGGGGGTACAGGGTTTTTGGTTTTGGTTATGGGGGGGACAATTGGGGGCCCGATTATAGGGTTTAGGTTATGGGAGGACAAATCGGGTAAGGTTATAGGTTTTTTAAGGTTTTTTTTTTTGGGGAGGAAGTGGGGTAAGGGTTATAGGGTCTAGGTTATGTGAGGACAGTGGGTACAGGTTATAGGTTCAGGTTATGGGAGGACAGTGCGATACAGGTTATAGGGTTTAGGGGGATGGGGAGGATAAATGGGGTAAGGTTATCGGTTTGGGGTTTTGTGAGGGGCAGTGGGTTACAAAGGGTTTTAGGTTCAGGTTATGGGAGGACAAATGGGGGAAGGGGATAGGGTTTTTTTATGGGGAGGACAGTGGGGGTACAGGTTATAGGTTTCAGGTTTTTGGGGGGGCAGTTTCCGTACAGGTTTTTAGGGTTTTTCCCGGGGTTTTGGGAAGATTTGTGGGGGGGGAGGTTTTTAGGTTTAGGTTATGTGAGGACAGTGGGGTACAGGTTATAGGTTCAGGTTATGGGAGGGAAAAGTGGGGGAAGGGTAAAGGGGTTTAGGTTATTTGGGGGGACCGTGGGTTTCAGGTTATTGGAGGACAGAAGGTAAAAGGTTTTTTAAAGGGTTTTTGGTTTGAGGGACAGTGGGGGTACAGGCTCAAGGGTTCTGGTTATGGGAGGACAGGCAGTTTAAAGGGTTTTAGGGTTAGGTTATTGGGGGACAATGGGGGGACAGGGTTTTTAAAATTTGGTTAGGGAGGACAGTGGGGGTATGGTTTTTAAAAGGTTATGGGAGGACAGTGGGGTACAGGTTATAGGGTTTTGATTGCGGGCGCAGTTGGAGTTGGGAGGACAATGAGGTAAAGGTTACAGGTTTAGGTTGTAGGAGGAGAGTAGGGTACAGCTTATGGGAGGACAGTGGAGTACAGGTTATAGGTTTTAGGTTGTGGGAACAGGTGGGGTTATGGGAGGACAGTGCGGTACAGGTTATAGGTTCAGGTTATGGGAGGACAGTGTGGTAAAGGTTATAGGGTTAATGTTATGGAAGGACAGTGGGGTGTAGGTTATTGGTTAAGGTTATGGGATGACAGTGAGTTAATAGGTTTTAGTAGGGGCAGTGGGGACGGGTTTTAGGTTATGGTTTGGGGGGGACAGTTGGGGGACAGGTATAGGTTAAAAGGGTTTTTGGGGACAGTTGGGTAAATGGGGGGCCCGGGTGGGGATTTGAGGACACTGAGGTCGGCCCCAGATTTGTATTTCACCCGCTGGTTTTACAGGGCTATTTTGTTTTTCTCTGTATCCAGAAACGGGGCGGGATGACAGATTCGGTTTTGTTAAAGGGAAAGGGGAAGGAATTTGCATGAGAAAATGGGTCTCCAACAATGTTCACGATTTTTGGGAAAATTTCCCGTTCCACCCGTGGGGTGCGCCCAAAACACCAAAGGTTTAGACACAAGACCAATTTTCCCCCCTCCGGGGCCTCGTGGTCACCATCACCGGGTCAAGTGACTTGGGTTTTTTCCCTGAGGTCAATAAAAGAAAACTTTAAATGGTTTGGGGTATTTTTTTTAAAGGCCCCATATAATGGGCTAATAGGGGGGGAGAAGCATCTGTGGGGCAAGCATCAGAGGAAAGGGGGTGGCCAGAAGGGTGGGTGACAGACCTGGACATGGGGATGGGGTGAATTAGGCCAAGGGCCTTATTGCCTTGTTACAGCCTCCTCTGTATATATCCCTGGACATATAACGTCGGTATATACTATATATGTGTATGTATGTTATCACATGTACATGGGGCACCTGATATGGATCCAACACTGGAGGACGTTTCATTGTATTCTCATCAAATCTACACTCTCCTCGAGCTGGTTCTGCACAATCTGGGTCCAGATTTTCACAGTCTTCTTGGACACCGTGCCCATCTCATCTGATGTGTTTTATAGGGGGTTAATTTTCTCCTTGAGGAGATAGATCTACAGGCCGTGCAATGCCCCCTGGTAAATATTCAAATAAGCTGTAGGAAAGAGAGGTAGGGCTCTGATGTGTTGTCCTAGGTCAGGTATAGTTCCTCCTTGAGAAGAGCACCAACCTACAGGCTGTACAATGCCCACTGGGAAATATGCAAATGGACAGTAGGGAAGAGAGGAAGGTTTTCGATGCGTGTGTGAGAGCATTAAGGATATGACCTTCTTTCCTGAATGAAATGTGTAGTACAAACCAAGAATTCCTCCCAGAGTCCAGTTGACTGGAAACCTGGACTCTTGCTGGAACAAAAATAGCGCCAGTACTCTGTAAATTCCAAAAAAAGAATCACTCTATTATAGTAAAAGAGAAGCAACGCGTTTCGCGTCTCGCAGGACATTTGTCTGGTTTCATGATGTCATATTTACAGCTTTACAGCTCAATGGTTGGACTAGACTGAACCCAGTAAAGAGGCAACTCTGGCCCCTGTGCTACTTGGGAAAAATAAACAGGTGCAGCTAATTGCTGAGGAGCAGCTCACACACCCCACCACTAGGGGGACAATTAGATGATAAAAAAACTGCACACCTGTTCACACCAGTATGCAGAAAAGCCACAGTATAATACAAAGGGAGATTGCACAAATGCAAAAAAAAAACAATAGAACAACCACTCACACACCTTCCATGCATGAGGGGGTGGCTGCTGGTACTACAATTGCATATAAATAAGGTGGTACAGAAGGGTACCATAAATACAGATACAGTATGTGTGGTGCACCATGCTGGCTTACAACATATTCGTGACACCCATACTATTAGATTAGGCGGGCTGCCCAACACTTTCTGAGTGTCCAACACATTATTATTATTTATTTTATAGAGCCATTGATTCCAGGGCGCTGTACATTCAGGGGGTTACATACATAACATAAATCAAACATTTACAATAGTGACAATCTGTGATTAACAACAGGTACAGAGGGAGAGAGGGCCCTCCCACGAAGGCTTACAATCTACAAGGAAAGGGGAAAGAGACAGAAGGTGAGGGGAAGAAATGTTTGTGGTTTGTAGTGACTGCGGGGTTATTCTAGGTCGTAGGTTATCCTGAAGAAGTGGGTTTTCAGGTATCTTTTGAAGCTGGTGAATGTTGGGGAGAGTCTGATGTGTTGGGGCAGTGAGTTCCAGAGTATGGGGGAGGCACAAGAGAAATCTTGGAGACGGTTGTGTGAGGAACTGACAAGAGGAGAGCAGAGAAGAAGGTCCTGTGAGGAGCGGAGGTTGCGTGAGGGGAGGTATCTGGAGATTAGAGCAGAGATGTATAGAGGGGAGAGGTCATTTAGAGCCTTGTAGGTCATGGTTAGTAACTTGAAATGAATTCGCTGGGCAATGGGAAGCCAGTGAAGGGATTGGCAGAGGGGGGAGGCTGAGGTGTAGCGAGGATAGAGGTGGATAAGACGGGCAGCAGAGTTGAGGGTGGATTGAAGGGGAGCAAGAGTGCTAGATGGGAGGCCGCAGAGAAGGATGTTGCAGTAGTCGAGGTGGGAGATGACAAGGGCATGGACCAGCATTTTTGTAGTATCAGGTTTGAGGAATGAGTGGATGCGAGAGATGTTTTTCAGGTGGAGGCGGCAGGTGGAGGTGAGGGTTTGGATGTGGGGTTTGAAGGACAAAGCGGAGTCAAGGGTTATCCCAAGGCAGCGGACTTGCGGGACCGGTGAGAGTGTAGAGCCATTGACTATGATAGAGAGATCAGGGGTGGGGATGGAGTGCGACAGTGGGAAGATAATGAATTCAGTTTTCTCTACATTAAGTTTTAGGAGACGGGAGGAAAATAAGGAGGATATGGAGGACAGACAGTCTGGGATCCGGGACAGTAGAGCGTTAATGTCTTGGCCGGAGATGTAAAGTTGGGTGTCATCAGCTTACAAGTGGTATTGAAAGCCATGTGATGCTATGAGCTGACCCAGACTAAGAGTGTACATAGAGAAGAGTAATGGGCCCAGGACTGACCCCTGAGGGACACCAATAGAGAGAGGGCGAGAGGAGGAGGGGGTGCAAGAGTTAGAGACACTGAATGTCCGATCAGTGAGGTATGAGGAGATCCAGGAAAGGGCTGAGTCCGTGATGCTGAGGCATGAGAGGATTTGTAGCAGGAGGGAATGGTCAAAAGTATCCAAGGCAGAGGACAGGTCTAAGAGGAGAAGCACAGAGTAGTGACGTGAGGCTTTAGCGGTTACTAGGTCGTTGGTGACCTTGGTTAGGGCGGTTTCTGTAGAGTGATTGGATCGGAAACCAGATTGCAGTGGGTCAAGAAGAGAGTTGGAGGCGAGGACAGTTGAAGGTAGAGGTGTTGTTCGAGGAGTTTCGAAGCAAATGGAAGCAGTGAGATGTGGCGATAGTTGGACAGAGAGGAGGGGTCGAGAGATGGTTTCTTTAGGATGGGTGTGATGGTAGCATGCTTAAATGGTGAAGGGAAGATGCCAGAGGTTAACAATAGGTTGAAGAGATGGGTGAGAGCTGGGAGTATAACAGAGCTGAGGTCTGGGATGAAGTGGGATGGGAGTGGATCAAGGTTACAGGTAGTGAGGTTGGATTTGGAGAGTATAGAGGAGAGCTTGTCATGAGTGACAGTGGAGAAGCAAGTTAGGGGGGAAGTGCAAGGTGGTTGCTGTGGAAACTGTGTAGGCATGGATGTGGAAGGTGGGGACAGTGGAGTGATGCATTTTCTGATGAGGTTGGTCTTGTTTAGAAAGTGGGTGGCAAAGTCGTCCGCTGAAAGGAGAGATGGGGGAGGAGGTGCTGGTGGACGGAGAAGCGAGTTTAAGGTTTTGAATAGTTGTCTGGGGTTGTGGGACAGGGAGGATATGACAGTGGTGAAGTAATCCTGTTTGGCTGAGGTGAGTGCAGACTTAAATGTGCAACACATGCACTATACTGTGGCTTTTCTGCATGCTGGTGTGAACAGGTATCAAGATAATGTGCAGTTTTTTATCATCTACCTGTTCCCCTAGTAGTTGGTTGTGTGAGCTGCTGCTCAGCAATTAGCTGCACCTGTTCATCTTTCCCAAGTAGCATAAGGGCCTGTGTTGCCTTCTATTGGGTTCAGTCTAGTCCAGCCATTGAGCTGTAAGTATGGCTTTTGTAATGATATTTAAAACTCAGTAATAATTTGTATCAGTTGATGAATGGAAACTGCAGCAACATAACATTCTCACTAGAGGTAACAGTAAATTGATTGATAAGTTCACGGAATCATCTCCGTAGTGATTTTACACAATAAGATCTAATCTACATTCCCAGAAAATTTCAGAGCTGACAAGGACTACAACTATGGTGGCTGGGAAGGATTCCCGAAAGGTAACAGTGCTGGATGTGGACCGACATGACGTGTAGTAAAGGGAATGCATCTACAACGAGGACTATGACTACGGAAGACGGAAGGGTCAAAATTAAAAGCTGTTAAGACTAGGCTTCTGTACAGTTGTGCGATAGGGGCCGAGCACATTGGATTGACAAGATGGAGGAACTAGAGAAGTTTTCGGTAAATTTACTGATGTTATTCTTAAATCACTACAAGGAGGACGAATATCATTCAAATAGGAAAAAAAAATATAATGAAATACTTCCCTCCAACAGAAAAAGTCAGAGAAGAGGACATAGGGCAGGAAAGCGTGTTAAGGTGCAATATCTGAGGGTCAGACCATGGAAAGATGGGGCAGTGCAGCTCTGAGCTAAAACCAAGTGTGGCAGAGCAACTGTTGGTAGTCGCATGATCCTGCCACTAGAGGGTTGACGGCCGGAGACCCTCTGCAGATGCGCCATCGAGGAACTGGGCTTGGTGGGGAAAAGCCACCTATTTTGTGTAAGTGTTATATTACCGACACTTTCGGTAGCGGCTAGAATAGCTGCAAGGCAGCCAGGTATGGGGTGGCTTTCCCCGCATTCCAGGTCCCTGGGTTCCAGCCCAGATATTGGACATCTCTGAAGGCCTATAAAAGCCTAGTACTCCAGGTGATCGGGGGGCATGGCCGTTACCTGAAGGTGTGAAGCAGCAGAGCTGAGAGAGAGCTCTGGCCCCTAGAGGCTACAGGGAAGCCTAGGACACGGTGTGGAAACTGTATTTTTGAGGGGCTATGCGATAGGCACAGACCTCGTGACAAAGAGGGACTCTGTGTGTAAGTTAGTGGCCAGATGGCCAAGGGTTTTATTTTGTGTGTTTTGTTTTGTACACTGTGTGCCTTAATAAAGTTGGCTGAAGCCATAAAGAGAAGCCTAGTGTCGGAGTGCCAATATCGTTCTACCAAGGACGGCGATCGAAAGCGAGAAACCCCCGGGACAGACCAAGATGGCGTCCCAGAGCTGAGCGGCAGCTTACACAAGATAGAAAAGTGTGAGAGATCCTCAGTCCTAGGGATCTGGAGAAGACAAGAAAGGAAAGTCAGAGCCCACTCAACCCCATAAGGAGGACCCCCAGCCCTTCCTCTACCCCTGAAAAAGGGGACTGGTTATCAGCCAGACAAGGGCAGCCCTGATCGGGGTGCTATCCTTATTATCCCAGATTATCAATAAGTAACTCAGTCATTTCCATACAAGACCATGTTATTCAGTCATAATCTACATTTTTTTGAAAAGATCAATATTATCAATGAACCGATAATCCAAATATAGGTAACATTGAGCTGTAATATTAGTGTCCGCAATAATCTAAAGAGAGATCAGTATTATCAATAATCTAGAGATCAATATTATCAATAATCATTAGAGAGATCAGTATTATCAATAATCCAATAATCTATAGAGATCAGTATTATCAATAATCTATAAAGAGATCACTATTATCAATAATATATTTTTACTTTTTTTTTTAAATCCCATGAAGGGAGAACTGTTTTACTTTTTTTTTTTTTTTACACTTAGTAATGTATTAGCATATTCATAAATGCTAATACATTGTAACCTGTGTCAATCTGACACAGGCAGTGATCAGGACAGCACACAGTCTGTCCTGGTCACTGGCTTATTACACAGACAGCCCTGGGGCTACTCTAGGTCCCCAGGGCTGACTGTGCAGCCATTCCCAGGGCTCTGTCGGGTCACCGGGTGTTCCGATAACCCGACAGAGCAGGGAAACCCTTTGATTGCGCTGCAGTGACGGGGTTAAAGGGTTAAAGCACCGGTGTGCGGAGGTTTTCCCGCTCCCTGGTGCTCGCAGGGGATACTCTGGGATCAGGGCTGTGTAGTACAGCTCCGATCCCAGCACTGCTGCGGCGCCCAGGCGCCGTAAACCCCGATGTCTGCAGCGACGCCAAAAGACATCGCTGTAGACGCACAATGTCAAAAGTCGGTGGGCGGTCATTAAGGGGTTAAGCGTTGTCCCAAAAAAATTAACAGAGCTTTTTATTAAACATATCATTCAACTGCTTGGTTTACCTGAGTATATTGTTTCTGATAGAGGGGTTCAATTTGTTTCCTGATTCTGGAGAGATCTTTCTAAGGTTCTGGGTATCACTCTGTCCTTCTCATCTGCCTTTCACCCTGAGACCAATGGTCAGACTGAAAAGGTGAATCAAACACACAAAAACACTTGTTATGTCTCTGATCAGCAGGCAACCTGGGTAAAATACCGTGGACAGAATTTGCTATTAATAATCAGGATAGCAGCTCGTCTGGCACCTCACCGTTCTACTGTAATTACGGTTTTCTCCATATACATGCATTATTCTCTACTGCTACTTCTGATCACAGTGGTGTGGATGTTATTGTTATCGATCTGTGCACAGTCTGAGTCCAAGTCCAGAAGAACTTGGTTAATGCCCAGAATATCCAGAAGAAAAAAAATGATCAAAGGCGTCATTGCTCTGGAAGGTATGGTTGGAGATAAGGTATGGTTGTCCACCCAAAATCTTCATTTAAAAGTTCCCTCTGATAAACTTACTCCGCGATTTGTGGGACCATATGCCGACCAAGAGGTCGTTAATCCAGTGGCCTACCGTCTAAAGTCACCCTCTTGTCTACGTGTTCGTTCATCGCTCACTCCTGAAAAGATACATACCATCCCTGACTTTGCCCTCCTGTTAGGGTAGAGATTGAGTTAGAGCAGTGGTTCTCAACTCTAGTCCTCAAGACCCACCAATAGGTCATGTTTTCTGGATCTCTCACAGAATGCACTGATCATAATTATATCACCTGTGTCAGGATCTCCCACAGAATGCATGGACAATAATGACATCACCTGTGCAATACTGAGGAGATCCTGAAAACTTGGCCTGTTGGTGGGTCTTGAGGACTGGAGTTGAGAAATACTGAGTTAGGCCCCGTTCACACGGCTTATTCTGCCGCATATTGGCGCCGTACTGCGCGCCGGATTTGCACTTCAGTATGGCGCCAATCCGCGGCAGCAATTACGGTAATCCACTGCTCTCATAGAGAACAGTGGAATCCGTCGCTCCTCCCCGCTCGGCAAATCCGCCGCGGGGGGAGAAAGTGACATGCACATTATCCAGGCGCAATACGCGCCGTGGATAATGCAAGTCTATGGGGCCGGGGAGCGGCGCCCCCGCCGCGCTCCGTCCCCGCCCTTTATTCACGGCGGATTTGTGCGCTCAATACGGCGCACAAATCCGTCGGCAATAAGCCGTGTGAACGGGGCCTTAGAGTATGAGGTTGCCTGAATCTTAAATTCTGCAGTACTTGGTCCATTAGAAGGAATATGGTCCTAAGGAGAGGTCATGGGTTCCAGCCAGGGACGTAACTAGAGAAGCCTGGGCCCCATTGCAAACTTTTGGATGGGGACATACAATTACTAGATAATACAAGGGGCAAATAACTCACCATATATATCACCATTATACTGCTACTAAACAAATCCCACTATACCAAAACCAACATTACCAATAACACTACTACATAAGGATCGAAATATACTGCCAGAATATGACCACAAATTACCACCGCATAGTGACTGAATAATACCCCTACACTATTACTGATCAATATACAAAGACCAATAGTACCGTCAGGGGTAGCGACCTGGGGGTCCCGCAGCCAAGTCCATTCCGCTTTGCGGCGGGCTCTGGTGAAGACCAGGGGCCCCTTAGACTCCGCTCCCTGGCGTGGTCCTCCAGCTACCACCTCGCCTGCGGTGATCACAGAGGATCCACACCCGGATGTCAGCGGTCGGCGCCTCGGCATACGTCTGTCAGCGCCGCACCGTTACAGTATGAACTGACCATGGATCCCGCCGGGGTGACCCTGCCCTCGTCTAGAGCGTCTGCACCCGTTGCCTGGCTCATGGTCCGCCCAGAGTGTCTGTCTGTCTGTCCGCTGGCTCATGGTTCGCCCAGAGTGTCAGTATCCCTGTCCGCTGGCTCATGGTACGCCCAGAGTGTCAGTATCCCTGTCCGCTGGCTCATGGTACGCCCAGAGTGTCAGTATCCCTGTCCGCTGGCTCATGGTACGCCCAGAGTGTCAGTATCCCTGTCCGCTGGCTCGTGGTACGCCCAGAGTGTCAGTCTCCCTGTCCGCTGGCTCGTGTACGCCCAATGTGTCAGTATCCGTGTCCGCTGGCTCGTGGTACGCCCAATGTGTCAGTATCGTGTCCGCTGGCTCGTGGTACGCCCAGAGTGTCAGTATCCCTGTCCGCTGGCTCGTGGTACGCCCAGAGTGTCAGTATCCGTGTCCGCTGGCTCGTGGTACGCCCAGAGTGTCAGTATCCGTGTCCGCTGGCTCGTGGTACGCCCAGAGTGTCAGTATCCGTGTCCGCTGGCTCGTGGTACGCCCAGAGTCTCAGTATCCGTGTCCGCTGGCTCGTGGTACGCCAGAGTTCTCAGTATCCCTGTCCGCTGGCTCGTGGTACGCCCAGAGTCTCAGTATCCCTGTCCGCTGGCTCGTGGTACGCCCAGAGTCTCAGTATCCCGGTCCGCTGGCTCGTGGTACGCCCAGAGTCTCAGTATCCCTGTCCGCTGGCTCGTGGTACGCCCAGAGCGTCAGTATCCCTGTCCGCTGGCTCGTGGTACGCCCAGAGCGTCAGTATCCCTGTCCGCTGGCTCGTGGTATGCCCAGAGCGTCAGTATCCCTGTCCGCTGGCTCGTGGTACGCCCAGAGCGTCAGTATCCCTGTCCGCTGGCTCGTGGTACGCCCAGAGCGTCAGTATCCCTGTCCGCTGGCTCGTGGTACGCCCAGAGCGTCAGTATCCCTGTCCGCTGGCTCGTGGTACGCCCAGAGCGTCAGTATCCCTGTCCGCTGGCTCGTGGTTCGCCCAGAGCGTCAGTATCCCTTTCGGAGTGGTGTTGGTACGCCCAGAGCGTCAGTATCCCTGTCCGCTGGCTCGTGGTACGCCCAGAGCGTCAGTATCCCTGACCGCTGGCTCGTGGTACGCCCAGAGCGTCAGTATCCTGTCCGCTGGCTCGTGGTACGCCCAGAGCGTCAGTATCCCTGTCCGCTGGCTCGTGGTACGCCCAGAGCGTCAGTATCCCTGTACGCTGGCTCGTGGTACGCCCAGAGCGTCAGTATCCCTGTCCGCTGCTCGTGGTACGCCCAGAGCGTCAGTATCCCTGTCGCTGGCTCGTGGTACGCCCAGAGCGTGAGCTTCCCTGTGGGCTGGCTCTGTGTACGCCCAGAGCGTCAGTATCCCTGTCCGCTGGCTCGTGGTACGCCCAGAGCGTCAGTATCCCTGTCCGCTGGCTCGTGGTACGCCCAGAGCGTCAGTATCCCTGTCCGCTGGCTCGTGGTACGCCCAGAGCGTCAGTATCCCTGTCCGCTGGCTCGTGGTACGCCCAGAGCGTCAGTATCCCTGTCCGCTGGCTCGTGGTACGCCCAGAGCGTCAGTATCCCTGTCCGCTGGCTCGTGGTACGCCCAGAGCGTCAGTATCCCTGTCCGCTGGCTCGTGGTACGCCCAGAGCGTCAGTATCCCTGTCCGCTGGCTCGTGGTACGCCAGAGCGTCAGTATCCCTGTCCGCTGGCTCGTGGTACGCCCAGAGCGTCAGTATCCCTGTCCGCTGGCTCGTGGTACGCCCAGAGCGTCAGTATCCCTGTCCGCTGGCTCGTGGTACGCCCAGAGCGTCAGTATCCCTGTCCGCTGGCTCGTGGTACGCCCAGAGCGTCAGTATCCCTGTCCGCTGGCTCGTGGTAACGCCCAGAGCGTCAGTATCCCTGTCCGCTGGCTCGTGGTACGCCCAGAGCGCCCGTTGCCTAGCTCATGGTACGCCCAGAGCGCCCGTTTGGCTAGCTCATGGTCCAGCCCAGAGCGCCCGTTTGGCCTAGCTCATGGTCCAGCCCAGAGCGCCCGTTTGGCGTGGCTCATGGTCCAGCCCAGAGCGCCCGTTTGGCCTGGCTCATGGTCCAGCCCAGAGCGCCCGTTTGGCCTGGCTCATGGTCCAGCCCAGAGCGCCCGTTTGGCCTAGCTCATGGTCCAGCCCAGAGCGCCCATTGCCTAGCTCATGATTCAGCCCAGAGCGCCCGTTTGGCCTAGCTCATGGTCCAGCCCAGAGCGCCCGTTTGGCCTAGCTCATGGTCCAGCCCAGAGCGCCCGTTTGGCCTAGCTCATGGTCCAGCCCAGAGCGCCCGTTTGGCCTAGCTCATGTTCCAGCCCAGAGCGCCCGTTTGGCCTAGCTCATGGTCCAGCCCAGAGCGCCCGTTGGCCTAGCTCATGGACCAGCCCAGAGCGCCCGTTTGGCCTAGCTCATGTTCCAGCCCAGAGCGCCCGTTTGGCCTAGCTCATGGTCCAGACCAGAGCGCCCGTTTGGCCTAGCTCATGGTCCAGCCCAGAGCGCCCGTTTGGCCTAGCTCATGGTCCAGCCCAGAGCGCGTTTGGCCTAGCTCATGGTCCAGCCCAGAGCGCCCGTTTGGCCTAGCTCATGGTCCAGCCCAGAGCGCCCGTTTGGCCTAGCTCATGGTCCAGCCCAGAGCGCCCGTTTGGCCTAGCTCATGGTCCAGCCCAGAGCGCCCGTTTGGCCTAGCTCATGGTCCAGCCCAGAGCGCCCGTTTGGCCTAGCTCATGGTCCAGCCCAGAGCGCCCGTTTGGCCTAGATCAGGGTCCAGCCCAGAGAGCCCGTTTGGCCTAGCTCATGGTCCAGCCCAGAGCGCCCGTTTGGCCTAGCTCATGGTCCAGCCCAGATCGCCCGTTTGGCCTTAGCTCATGGTCCAGCCCAGACGCGCCCGTTTGGCCTAGCTCATGGTCCAGCCCAGAGCGCCCGTTTGGCCTAGCTCATGGTCCAGCCCAGAGCGCCCGTTTGGCCTAGCTCATGGTCCAGCCCAGAGCGCCCGTTGGGCCTAGCTATTGGTCCAGCCAAGAGCGCCCGTTTGGCCTAGCTCATGGTCCAGCCCAGAGCGCCCGTTTGGCCTAGCTCATGGTCCAGCCCAGAGCGCCCGTTTGGCCTAGCTCATGGTCCATCCCAGAGCGCCCGTTTGGCCTAGCTCATGGTCCAGCCCAGAGCGCCCGTTTGGCCTAGCTCATGGTCCAGCCCAGAGCGCCCGTTTGGCATAGCGCATGGTCGAGCCCAGAGCGCGCGTTTGGCCTATCTCTTGGTCCAGCCCAGAGCGCGCGTTTGGCCTAGCTCATGGTCCAGCCCAGAGCGCTCGTCTGTTGCCTAGCTCATGGTCCCGCCCTGGGCGTCCGTCTGTTGCCTAGCTCATGGTCCCGCCATGGGCGTCCGTCTGTTGCCTAGCTCATGGTCCCAGCCCTGAGCGTCCGTCTGTTGCCTAGCTCATGGTCCCGCCTGAGCGTCGTCCGTTGCCTAGCTCATGGTCCCGCCCTGAGCGTCCGTCCGTTGCCTAGCTCAAGGGACCGCCCAGAGCGTCCGTCAGGTGCCTAGCTCATGGTCCCGCCCTGAGCGTCCGTCCGTTGCCTAGCTCATGGTCCCGCCCTGAGCGTCCGTCCGTTGCCTAGCTCATGGTCCCGCCCTGAGCGTCCGTCAGTTGCCTAGCTCATGGTCCCGCCTGCAGCGTCCGTCCGTTGCCTAGCTCTTGGTCCCGCCCTGAGCGTCCGTCCGTTGCATAGCTCTTGGTGACGACCTGAGCGTGCTACCGTTGCCTAGCTCATGGTCCCGCCCTGAGCGTCCGTCCGTTGCCTAGCTCATGGTCCCGCCTGAGCGTCCCGTCCGTTGCCTAGCTCATGGTCCCGCCCTGAGCGTCCGTCCGTTGCCTAGCTCCTGGTCCCGCCCGGTTCGTCAGTCTGTTGCCTAGCTCCTGGTACCTGCCTGAGCGTCCGTCCGTTGCCTAGCTCATGGTCCCGCCCTGAGCGTCCGTCCGTTGCCTAGCTCTGGTCCCGCCCTGAGCGTCCGTCCGTTGCCTTAGCTCATGGTCCCGCCCTGAGCGTCCGTCGTTGCCTAGCTCATGGTCCCAGCCCTGAGCGGCCGTCCGTTGCCTAGCTCATGGTCCCGCCCTGAGCGTCCGTCCGTTGCCTAGCTCATGGTCCCGCCCTGAGCGTCCGTCCGTTGCCTAGCTCATGGTCCCGCCCTGGGTTCCCCCCCATTTTGGCTAGTGCCCTGTTTGTTTCCTCCCGTGCACTTCCTTATCTAGGGATTACCCAATACTGGCTATATTCAGCCCGTACCTTGGTTTTGGGGTTGCCCCCGGAGAAGTTGCGGGTCCCTGACCTATGTGGAACGCCATGGGTGGGATTTGGACGGGGAGGAGGGAGCGTTGAGGGGGGGGTCCTGTCACGGTTCACGCCGCGGTTCCCTGCCTTGGGCCGTCAGTGTGTCGTGCCTTCCTGTGCTTATCTGTCCTGTCCTGTTCTGTTGCTTCCTGGGGTCCTGTGTGTGCTCTGTTCCTCTTAGGGCGCGCGCGCTGCAGCTTCCTGTCTTTTATAGGTTACTTGTCTCTGTCCACTTCCTCTTTACCTCTGACCCCTGCCTATAAGAGGAAGTTCCTGCCTTTGCTCTGGGTCAGTTCATTGCAGTCTGTTGCTGTCTCAGCTGCCTCCCATCTTGAGCTCCTGCCAGCATCTCAGGTCTGCTGTTGGAGACTTTAACCCCTGAGATGCTGGTCCAGTGTCTTTGTCATCTGAGCTCCTGGCTGTCTGTCCGTCGTGTCTGTGTCTCCGGTATTCTGCCGTGTTCCTGTCCTGTATGTGCTCTCCTGTTCCTGCTGTGTTCCCTGGTCTGTACCTGATGTGTTATCCGTCCAGTTCCAGCCGTATCCTGTGGTGCTATGTGTACGTTTAACCCTCCTGTATCCTGCTGTACATGTTCCTGTGTTCCTGTATTCCACCGCCTGTATTCCTGTCTTACACCCCGGCTGTCACCGCAGGTAGCCACGTCAGGGGTAGTGACCTGGGGGTCCCGCAGCCAAGTCCATCCCGCTTTGCGGCGGGCTCTGGTGAAGACCAGGGGCCCCTTATCTGCTCCCTGGCGTGGTCCTCCAGCTACCACCTCGCCTGCGGTGATCACAGAGGATCCACACCCGGATGTCAGCGGTCAGCGCCTCGGCATACGTCTGTCAGCGCCGCACTGTTACACCATATAGTGGTAGACACCAGTGTACACAGGCTCTGTAGACTGTATATTACCTCCATATAGTGGTAGACACCAGTGTACACAGGCTCTGTAGACTGTATATTACCACCATACAGTGGCCATATAGTGGTAGCCACCAGTGTACACAGGCTCTGCAGACTGTATATTACTACCATACAGTGACCATATAGTGTCAGAACCAGTGTACATAGGCTCTGCAGACTATATATTACCTCCATATAGTGGTATATACCAGTACACACAGGGACTGCAGACTGTATATTACCTCCATACAGGGGTAGATACCAGTATACACAGGCTCTGCAGACTGTATATTACCACCATACAGTGACCATATAGTGGTAGACACCAGTGTACACAGGCTCTGCAGACTGTATATTACCTCCATACAGTGACCATATAGTGGTAGACACCAGTCTACACAGGCCCTGCAGACTGTATATTATCACCATAAAGTGACCATATAGTGGTAGACACCAGTCTACACAGGCTCTGCAGACTGTATATTACTTCCATACAGTAACCATATTGTGGTAGAAACCAGTGTACAGAGACTCTGCAGACATATAAGCGATTAAAGTGCAGTTACTTCGTTACTATTCTGTTGCTGATCTAGACTGACTGACCCTTCCTACCACCCTTTGGCCTCAGCACTTTAGTAGTGTAGAGAATGACATCCAATTCTGGTCTTCCACTTAGGACAGCATGTTCAGTGGGCTGGGTACCAGTAAGGGCTCACTGCACTTCCCTTGATGTGACACTTGGTATCATGGCTTATACCGTTATGTACTTTTTTTTACTGTTTTAAATTGTTAAACTCAGCTTATTCTAATATGTTCTGTTTATGTGAACTGTGGGAAGGGTGAACACATAGCCAGATAATACTGAGAGATGCTACATATGGACTGAGAAGTTGTTAACTATTCACTTTGCTAGAAGATGCACAATTGAGATTTGGAGGGAAAATAACAGACAGTGACCCTTTCAACATCTTGAAAAGATGCTGAGTCATTCCCATAGGACAGAATGGAAGCTCTATACATATGTATGAGAAACTGAAATTGTAACAATGTTGTTGTAAGGGTTGTGCTTCTCCACTCCACTCCTCGTATTATAAGATTCTAGATCATCTAAAAACTGTATAAAAGGCTAGCACTCAGAGTCCTTAGGGGGCAGACATAGATCAGTGGTTAGCAGAAGAGACTCTGCCAGACTCTCTGTGTGACCAGTAAATGAGTCTGAAAATAATAAGCCACAGATCCTGGGTCACCAGCCCTTTGACCCGGAAACCAGCCAGATGACTGATGACACAGACCTTGGGGCACCAGTGCTTCAGCCAGCAAACCAGGTCCATGTCCTGTGACTAGAACTTTCTATGGAGGTCCTATATTATACACCGTATATAGGGACCTGTAGCAGGCACTGTATATGGGGTCAGTATCAGATACTATATAATGGGTCCTGTGACACTTTTATGGGGACTTTATTGATTTTGTGAACTCCTGGTACCATCAATAGGAGAAGAATCACTTACTGACCAGGGTGCATTCATCGTTCTGTCCTAGAAGCCTCCAGAGCAGTGTTTCTCAACTCCTGTTCTCAAGACGCACCAACAGGTCAAGTTTTCAGGATTTCCTCAGTATTGCACAGGTGATATCATTATTGTCAGTGCATTCTGTGGGATATCCCGAAAACATGACCTAGTGGTGAGTCTTGAGGACTGGAGTTGAAAAACACTGCTCCAGAGGATGATAAGCGGCACATCCTATACCCATTATATATGTCTTATTATACAGAGACAATGCACACCTCACCATCATGCCCACTGCATACTACATCCACCTATGCTGCTGTTTCTATTGCCACCCATCACAGCTGCATGCTTCCACATGCCCCACCCCATCACTGCCTGCACTGCTTCACTAATCATGCACTGCTTCCCTACATGCCCCACCCCATCACTGTCTGCACTGCTTTACTATATGCCTCACCCCATCACTGCCTGCACTGCTTTACTATATGCCCCACCCCATCACTGCCTGCACTGCTTCACTACATGCCCCACCCCATCACTGCCTGCACTGCTTCACTACATGCCCCACCCCATCACTGCCTGCACTGCATCACTACATGCCCCACCCCATCACTGCCTGCACTGCTTCACTACATGCCCCACCCCATCACTGCCTGCACTGCTTCACTACATGCCCCACCCCATCACTGCCTGCACTGCTTCACTACATGCCCCACCCCATCACTGCCTGCACTGCTTCACTACATGCACCACCCCATCACTGCCACTCTTCCACTGCCCCTCCCCACATGCTGCACTGCTTCACTACATGCACCACCCCATCACTGCCTGCACTGCTTCACTACATGCACCACCCCATCACTGCCTGCACTGCTTCACTACATGCACCACCCCATCACTGCCTGCACTGCTTTACTATATGCCCCACCCCATCACTGCCTGCACTGCTTCCCTACATGCACCACCCCATCACTGCCTGCACTGCTTCACTACATGCCCCACCCCGTCACTGCCTGCACTACTACTACTGCCAACCCATCATGCCTGACTGCTTATATATCCCAATCACTCCCTGCACTGCTTACTATATGCCCACCCCATCACTGCTGCATGCTTCACTACATGCCCCACCATCATGCCTCATGCTTCATAATGCCCCCTGTCACTGCCTGCATCCTCCCTACATGCACCACCCCATACTGCCTGCACTGTTCCTACAGCCCCCCCAGTCACTGTTTCCCTACTGACCACATCACTGATGCTTCACTCATGCCCCACCCCAGTCACTGCCTGCACTACTCACTACATGCCCATCCCGCACTGCCTGCACTGCATCATAAGCCCACCCTCTGCCTGCACTGCTTCACTACATGCACCACCCCATCACTGCCTGCACTGCTTCACTACATGCACCACCCCATCACTGCCTGCACTGCTTCACTACATGCCCCATCACTGCACTGCTACTATATGCCCACCACTGCTGCATGCTTACAATGCCCCACCATCACTGCTCACTGCACTCATGCATCACCTGACATCTCATGCCCCACCCCATCACTGCCTGCACTGCTTCCCTACATGCACCACCCCATCACTGCCTGCACTGCTTCACTACATGCCCCACCCCGTCACTGCCTGCACTGCTTCACTACATGCACCACCCCATCACTGCCTGCACTGCTTTACCTCATGCCCCACCTCATCACTGCCTGCACTGCTTCACTACATGCACCACCCCATCACTGCCTGCACTGCTTTACCTCATGCCCCACCCCATCACTGCCTGCACTGCTTTACCTCATGCCCCACCCCATCACTGCCTGCACTGCTTCACTACATGCCCCACCCCATCACTGCCTGCACTGCTTCACTACATGCCCCACCCCATCACTGCCTGCACTGCTTCACTACATGCACCACCCCATCACTGCCTGCACTGCTTTACTATATGCCCCACCCCATCACTGCCTGCACTGCTTTACTATATGCCCCACCCCATCACTGCCTGCACTGCATCACTACATGCCCCACCCCATCACTGCCTGCACTGCTTTACCTCATGCCCCACCTAATCACTGCCTGCACTGCTTCACTACATGCCCCACCCTGTCACTGCATCACTACATGCCCCACCCCATCACTGCCTGCACTGCTTCACTACATGCACCACCCCATCATGCTGCACT
>JAODAL010042502.1:0-34750 GCA_025379985.1 Phyllomedusa bahiana | reverse complement strand
GGGGGTTTCAGGTTTCCTACAGACCAGTTAGATCCCTCCTAATAAAACCCTCTTTTCCCTTTTGAAATTAAAAGCCCGGTTTACCCCCCTTTTAAGACCCTAAAAATTTTTAATTTTATTTTAAACTTTTCCCCCTTAAAAAAATTTTTTTAAAATGTACTCACCCCCCTTCGGGGGGTAAACCCCAAAATTTGGGGAAAGGGCCCCCCCCCTTTTTGGTTTTCCCCCCCCCAAAGCCCCCCCAAATAAAAAATTTTTTCAACCCAATTTGGTTGGCCCGGACCCTTCAAATAAAAATTATAAATTTTTCTTTTTTTTTTCCATCCCAAAAGGTAAAAAGGGGCCCGAACCTTTTTTTTCGGTTTTAAAGGCCCATTTTTTTGCAAAAACATTTGAAAGCAAAATACAAATTGGCCCAAAAATTTTTAACAATTTTTTAGAAAAAAATCCCTTTTTAAAAAAAGGGCCCCTCTGCGGCTTTGGGGGGGGGGTTTTTTGGGTTTTTGGGAAGTATTTGAGAAAAAACCCGGCCCTAAAAACGCGGGAAAACCAAAAATGCAACTTTTTCCGGGGGAAACCCTTCCGCCCCCCCTTTTTTTCCTAAAAACCCAAACCGCGTTTGTACAACCTTTCCCCCTTTCCCTTATATATGATGGGGGCTTTTAAAACCTTTTTTCCTTTTAACGGGGGCCCTATTTTAAAAAACATTTTTTTAAAAATTTTAACTCCTAAATTAAAACCCCCTTTGGGAAAAAAATTTCCCTCAAACCGGGGTTATTTATCCAGAAAACCTCCTCCTTTTTAAAAAAATTTGTATTTCTTTTTTTAAAATTTTCCCGGGATAAAATTTCCCCCTTTTAAATTTCCCTTTCTAGAAAATCCCTTTTTTTAAAAACCAGGAAAAAATTATTCCCCTTTTAAACCCCCAAAGGTTTAAAAGCCTCTAATAGGAATTTTTAACCCCCCTTTTTCCAGGGGAAAAATGGTTTTTTTCTAATTTTTTAATAAATAGAAAAAACCAATTTGGAAAAAAATTTTAGATTTAAAATTACTTTTTAAAAAAGGGCCCCCGACACTTTTTAAATTTGAAAAATATCTTTAAGACGTTTTGTTTTTTTATCTTTCCTTTCCGGGAGCTTTTCCATTTAGAAGTTGACAGCCATGTCTTGGTATTTTTTTTCCAGTTTTTTTTCATAACCCTCCCACCCTGTTTATGGAAAAAATTTGGATTAAAAGGGGGCCCTCCCAAAACGGGAGTAGAAAAATTTGGGGTTTTTTCCCTGCGGGAAAAAAGTCTTTTTTCCCCCCCCCTTGCCAGCGGGCCCTTTTCCATTTAAAGAACGGGGGGGCCCCCTTAGACTCTGCCCCCCCGGGCCCGGGGTTTTTCTCCCAATTAAAACCATAAAACCCGCCCCACATGGTTCCCCAGGGGAAATTTTTACAAAATACCCCGGGTTGGGGTTCCCCCCCCGTGCCAGCCCTTTCCCTTTGCCCCCCCTTCAAACCCCGAAACAGCCAAAAAAATTTTCCCTATTGCTTTAAAACTTTTTTTTTTTTCCAACTACCTAAAAAGTGGCTAGAAAAGGACATGACTTTGAGAATGGGGGACATGATTTAAAAACACACCAAATTTTGCCAGAATTCTGGCACAAACTAGTCATTTGTCATACTGATGATGTCTGTATAACAGAACAACCTTTCAGCTTAGCAGTAACAAAGAAGGTGATGACAATAAGCATGAACTTCCATTCCAAAGGTATTTTATCTTCCTACACTACTAGTAAAACATTTAAATCCCACCCAGTATATGACTGATAAGAAGTAAGGTGAACATATAGATGACAGTTTTTGTTTTTCCGGTCACGTTCCAGCCACATTGAATACCAAGTTCATATCTCACCTAAGGGCTTTTCTAAAAAATAGAACCATAAAGAAGGCACCTGCACAGGGATACACAGTACATATTCCCTTCTGCCGAAGCAGAGAGAGAACAAAATGCTTCCCCACCGAGCCAAAAGGCATCCGCATGGGGTCGCACAAACATTCCTACTGCCGAAGCAGATGGGACCTACGAACGCACTTGGCATCGGAATGGCCTGCCACACCAAACCTCAACCAAGCGCAGTCCAGGTCGCCGACTCCGAAGAGTGGCAGGCGGTCCCACTGACGAAGCAGATGGAACCTACAAGCTTGCACATTGGCGTCAGAATGGCCTGCCACACCAAACTTCGACCAAGTGCTCACCTGGTGGCCGACTCCGAAGAGTGCCGGGGTTTGCAGGGAGAAAGGGAACCTGATGGCCACACATTCTCCCCCCTAGACCTGGGGGGGGGTCCCAAAAGGGTACCCCCATCCCAAAATCCAACACAAATAGTGACAAACGAAACAAAAACCGTGACGTGAAAAATAAATAAGTGAATGTGCGCAGTGGATACTGCCCGGACATCCGGCCGGAATTAAAAAAATTTCCCTTTTTTCCTAGCCAGAAGGCCGGGGAAAAATAAGGACGTGTGCTTTCAGGACAGTGAAAGTTAAAGTGCCGTGCAAATGTCCCGAAACTCAAGTGGGGTCCCATACCCATTGAGTTAAGGCACCCCAGGGTCGACACTCCTGGGGCACATCACACTTAGGGCTTCATAGGCCCCTCACCCCTCCCCGGCTCCGAGCCTGAGGGGGGGGGGAGTCACCTACAGCTGCTGTCTTTCAAGCAACTGCGTACACCCCCTTCCTACCCCCAGTGTGGTTCTCTGCTCCGACACAGCCATCCTATAGCGGCCCCCTTAAACCGCCAAGACGACTGATAAGAACAGATACTACACTTGATCTTAGCCATGAAGTCTATGAACACATACACCACTAACCCTGCCCCTCTCGCCCTTTATTTCAGTGATCAGTGGGGGCTACAGTACCCGGACCCCCACTGATTAAAACCTCTAATGTGTTACTGTGACAAGGTTTCTGAAAAGACAGTCACTTTAAATGCCATGAAGTGTATACAGGTACTTGTATTCTTCATTGCTGACTCCGCATTAGGTAAGGAAAATGTTATTTACTGTTTTCTATATTCACAGAGCAGGTGCTTATCACATTCATACATTTGCATAAACCTACATGTGTAACTCATGTGGTCATAATGTGGCACTATTTAGTCTTAGTGGAATTAGTGGTAATATATGTCAACCCCCCCAAATTCTGTCACAGATTCGTCACTTCCTGCACTTTGGCACCCGCAGGCACTTATCTGTATATAAAAGTAAAGGTTGGGATGGCAGGTTCATCCACATTTTTGTATACCACCCCTATTTTATGTAACATGGCTGGTCCATTGTAAACCAAGCACTTGTCACCCTTTGTTTCACCCATACACCCTAATAGATTGTAAGCTCTTGCGAGCAGGGCCCTCACACCTCGTGTCTCATTTGTCAGAAGCTTTTTTATAATGTAATGCATACATACCAACTGTCACGGCGCGCGGCGCCGCAGCTCGCCGCGGCCGTCCCCCGGTGCGTACGGGGTCCGGCACGGGTGCTGCGGCTGCCCCGCAGCCCCGTGGGTCCTTCTGCCCTAGGCTGGAAACCCCGTACTTACCAGCCCCCGCTCCTGTCTCCAGCTCTGACACCCGCCCGGCGCATAATCCCGTTTAAGGCGCGCGCGCGGGCTGGTCGGGATTTAAAGGGGCCAGCGCCCCTTTTAAATTTTGGGTAATTGCAGCCGTGGCCCTATTATGGTAGACATTCCCAGCACTCCTGCCAGTCTTTTGGGGGGTTTTTTTTGGGTGTTTAGAGGTGTTGGTTCTGTCTTGATTTCCCGTGTACCACCCGCCTGTTTTCGTTTCCTACCTTGCCTGTTTGCCCCCCTCCCTACCGTCTGCCTGCCTTGACCACAAACCCTCGGCCCCCTCCCTGACTTTCCCTTTCCCCAAACGCCCCGGTTTAAAAGTTTTTGCACCACGTGTACCCCGGCCCCCAACGCAAGCAAGTCCGTCAGGGGTAACGACCGGGGAGCCTACGGCAGAAAGGGACCACCCCGCTTTGCGGGGGGCTTGGTAAAAACCCGGGGGCTACTTAGACTCCGTTCCCTGGCGGCTTAGCTATCACGCTTGCGTTGGCCCCAGCGGATCCCCCCTCCGTTACAAACAGACTGGCCATGGATTCCTCCAGGGACCTCTGCCTGATTTTTGGGACATCACACAGCTTCGCCCAGCAGAGTCAACGATGCCCCGCTTCGGCCATGATGCAGAACCGGCGACTCGTTTTCCCCCCCGGCTCCACCTCTGCACCTGCATCCGTTGCCCCGGCATCATTGCCTACCTGTTTCAGCTTCGGGACCCCCCGCATCGCCACTCCCCTCTGCTACGATGGAGACCCCAAGAAGTGCGGGGGATTCATCAGCCAGTCTCCACCACCTCGAGATAGGGGGCCCAATTCCCACAGAGCGACCCAAGGGGGCCCTTTCTAATCACCTTTTCGGGAGAAGCCTTGGCTTGGGCTACCCCATTTGGGATAAAGGGGGGATCCTCTGACGGGGGACCTTCAAACCTTCCCTCCGGGGGGTTCCGTCCCGTTTTGGGAAAAACCAGGCGTACTTCCCGGTGCCCCCCGGCTGCTTGGGGTTTCTCGGGCGACACCACTGCCGGTCATATTCCGTGCAGTTTCGCACTCTCGCTTCGGAGCTGGCTGGAAAAAACAAGCGTTGGGGGCGAAATTTTGGCAAGCTCTCGGGGGAATCAAGGCACTCGCCCCTCGGATCTACCAGCCCCTTGGATGACCTAATCCTTTTTTGGCCCCCCCGAGGGATATTCGCTTCGCCGAAGGAACGGAGCCCCCTAAAAACGGGAAACCCCCGTCCACGCCTTTCCCCCCCCCGCTGGCTCCCACGTTCCAGGGGTCACCTCTTCCTCCTCCGATGGTCTCGAGGAAGAACCTATGCAGCTCGAGGGCCCCCCTGTCCCGGGAGAATTTTCACAGGTCGCCAAAGCAGCTGTGTTTTAATTGTGGGGGTTCGGGCCCACTTCAATTGGGGATGTCCGTGCCCCCGGAAAATTTTCCCCCGCCCCTAGGGCTCGTGGAGAGGCAACCCTAGGTGTCGAACCCCCATCCCCCCGTCTGCCCTTTTCCCGAATAAAAATTGGTGCTTCTCCGGACAGCACCTTTCACCACCGCCTTTTTTGATTCTGGATCGGCAGGAAATTTCATAAGCCACGAATGGTGACCAGGTTTCGTCCCCGGGACTCCGTTGAGAAACCCATATTTGTGTCGTGGGCAGGGGCAATCCTTTAAGGACCCCATCCGTTTCCGTAGGCTCCCCTCTTCCTGCAATTGGGGCCCTTCAAAAGGAAACGTTGCCACTTTTTTTCCCCTCCCTCGCCCTCCCTGAACCCTTTTTGGGCCTCCCTTGGCTGCGGGACCAACCCCACCTTGGATTGGAGCAAGGTAAATTTATGCTTTGGGGCCCGCATGCCTCACGTTGCCTGTCGCACCACAACTCGCTCCCGGGTCGTTTCCCTGAAGCCCACCAAGGCCTCCTTCAGGTTTACCTACGCCTATTGGGACTTTGCTGATGTTTTTTTCGGAGAGGCGGGCCCGAAATCTCCCTCCCCCCGGCCTTACGACTGCCCAAATTGCCCCTGCAACCTGGCTGTACTCCTCCAGAGGGGGGTTTTACCCCACTCCCCCCCCGGAGATAAGGCAATGTCTAAATACATCAAGGAAAAACCTCCGCAAGGGTTTATCCGAACCCTCGTTCCGGCGGACCCGGGCTTCTTCTTCGTGGAGAAAAAGAGGTCTCTCACCCCTGCATCGACTATGGGGGCTTGAAAAAAAACACCATAAAAAATCGCTACCCCCTCCCCTTGATATCGGAACCTTCGACCGCCTGGGGGGTGCAAATATTCCCCAATTTGGACTTCGCGGTTTTATAATTTGACCCCGTATTAGAGAAGGCGACGAGTGGAAACAGGTTAAAAACCGGGGGGCCCACTTCGAGTACTGGTTATCCCTTTCGGTTTGAAACGCTCCTGCGTATAAAAGCATCGCCAATGGTCTTCCGGGGGCCCCTACCCCAGCTGTTTATTGTCACTTGGACGATATCCTAAACTTTTTTTCCGGATCTCGTAACTCATCCCACCACTTCGCCAGGTCCCGGCACCCGTACCCATCGCTTTTTCCCAAACCAAAAAGTGTCTTTTTGAACGACCACCCCCTTTTTTAGGGACATCGTCTCTGAAAGGGCCTCCCGGAGGATCCCCAAAACTCCCATTTGGTTGCAGGGGCCCAAAAACCGGGGGGCCCTTTGGGCCTTTTCAACTTTCCTAGGTTTCCCAAATTATTATAGACAATTTATCCCACATTTCTCTACGCTTGTGGTCCTTGGTGGCTCTAACCAAAAAAAAAAACCCCAATCCCAAGCCCGGGGCCCCGGAACTCAAGAAGCCTTCAGCCCTCAAACCCGGTTCGTGTCCTCCGGTTTGTCTCCCCCGGCCCCCGCCCGCCCCTTCATTCTGGAAGGGGGATGCCCCTCGGTGGGGCCGGGTGCCCCCCTTTAAAGGGTCCTCCCGGGTAAATGCAACGGGGATTCTTCTCCAAAACTTTCTCCCGGGGCCGGAAGAAAACTATCCCCCTGGGGGATGGGCGAATTACGGGGCCCAAAAAGCTCCCCCTAGAAGAGTGGCGTCACCTGCTGGGGGGGGGTCTCACCCTATTTAAATTTTTTACCGACCATAAAAACTCCTAATCTTCAGTGGGCTCAACGCCTGAATCCCCCGGCAGGAAAGAGGGGTCCCTTTTCCCCCCTTTTGTTTTTCCTGCTAACTTTCGGCCACCGGAAGAACTCAAAGCGACGCCCTTTCTAGCGCCTCTGATCGGTGGGTCCCGACCTCCCCCACGCCTTGTCCCTCCTGAACGCCTGTAACGCTGCCCCGTGGTCTTCAATGGGCCCCCGGGGAAGACTAGTGGCCCGGCTTTGGGGCTTAAATCCGAAGTGGGGAATTTTTCCCCGAACAGTGGGCACCAGGAATCCAAAAAGTCTCTTAGCGGGTCTCCCCTTCTGGGGGCCCCTCTTGTCAAGACGTCGGGGGACTTTGTCTGGCCTGCTCCCCCTGGCCCAAAATAAGTTTTCCCCCCCAAAACCCCTGGGCCCTTTTTCAGCCCTTCCGTGCCGGAAAAACCTGGAACCCCTGTCGCCATGGGCTTTTTCACAGATTTCCACCTTTCTGGGAACACGGTCATATGGGGTTTACCGATCATTTCTCGAAAATGGCTCACTTTTCCCACGCCCGGGTTACCCTCTGCCCCCCCGTGGCCCAACATTTTTCCCAAAATATTTTTCCGCTTGCACAGTCTCCCCCTTGCAAGTTGTCTCCGACAGAGGAGTCCAGTTTGTCGCTAAATTTTGGCGGCCCTGTGCTGTCGTTTCAGTTCAGTTAGATTTTTCTCTGCATACCACCCTCAAAACTAACGGGCAGGTAGAACGGGTTAACCCGGTTTGGGCACCTCTTGCGGCATTTGTGTCCGCTGTCAGGATAACTGGTCTGATCTTCTCTCCTGGGGAGGTTTTCTTATAACTCTTTAAGGGCTGAATCCGCTGGGGCCCCCTCCCTTTTTGTTGCTTTGGGTTACTCCCCCCCCCCTCCCGCAGCTACCTCGTTCTTTTCCCTGCCTGGATGCCCAAAAAAAAGGGAACCCAAGGCTTCCCGGCAGCCACACGAAGGCCCTGCTACAGCTTTGCCCCCACCAAGCGTCAGGCTGACAGGGACCGTGGCCCCCCCCCTTTTGAACCAGGCGATAGGGGGTTTGGTTATCTGATAAGTCGTCCGTTTTAGGTGCCCGTTAAATTGGGCCCCAAATTTCCTGGGTCCTTTTTGGGTCTCCCGCAGTTGAAAACCCCGTCTCCTATAAGCCGCCTGCCCCCACCTCGTAAACCCCAAGCGTTTCACTGTCCCCCTCAAGCCGGTGGTGCTAACCCCTTTCCCGCAGACCTGTCCCCCCCTTTCCTTTTTAGCACGAAAATCTTTGGGTCAAGGGGGTGCTGGGGGGAAGACAGTGAGGGGGGAAACGTTCTTTTATCGACGGAAGGGTTTCGGGGCCCGGGGGAGGTTCAGGGGAAACCCAGACCAATTTGTCCCCTGAACCCTCGCTAAATTTCAAGGAAGGGGGAAGCTAAGGGGGGGGGACGTCACGGCGCGCGGCGCCGCAGCTCCCGCGGCCGTCCCCCGGTGGCACGGGGCCGGCAGGGGTCGGTGCCCGCACCGTGGTCCTTTGCCCTAGGGGGGAAAACCCCGACTTCCAGTCCCCCCTCCCTTTCCCGCCTTTACCCGCCGCGCGCTAATCCCTCTTAAGGCGCGCGCGCGACGGCTGGTCGTTTAAAAGGGGCCCGCGCGCCTTTTTTTGGGGAATTGCCGCCCCCTGGTCCTATATATGGGAGAAAATTCCCCACTCGCTGCCAGTCTTTGGTGTGTTTTTTTTAGCGTTTTTTGAGTGTGTTTATTTTCCCGTCTTGATTTCCCTGTCCCGTCCGCCCTGTTACGTTTCCTGACCTTTGCCTGTTTCCCCCTGCCCGACCCCTCTGCCTGCCTTGACCAGAACCTCGGCCGCCTGCCTGGGGCCTTTTTCCTGTCCCCCCATACGGGTCCGGGTTAGATTTTGGGACCACGCTGTACCCCGGCCCCCCATGCAAGCAAGTCCGTTTTAGGGTAACGACCTGGGGGGCCTCAAAAGCCCCGCAAACCATCCCCCCTTTGCGGCGGGCTCTGGTGAAAACCGGGGGGTATTAGAAATCCGTTTTGGGGTGGCTACTATCATCGCTTGCGTTGGCCCACGGATCCATCCTCCGTTACAAAAAACTCTCCCGTTTTTGGGTTTTTGGTACTCCCGGCGCCGCCGATCCGTTCCCAAGGCAGGTGAAGGGGCGTGCGCCCCTTCACCCCCCGGGGAGTCTCGCTGTGCAGGGAGTTGCAGGAGGGATGTGCGGCTGCACTCACTTCCCCTGTGACGTGAGGAGACGGGCCGGAGTGGACTCTGCAGGGGTGGTAGGTAAAGTGGATTTTATTATTTTATTTTTATTAGTTTTTTGGGGGCCTGTCTGGCTACAATGGGGGGGGCTCCCGGGGTACAAGGGGGGTCTACCTGGTACAATGGGGGGTCTACCTCTACAATGGGGCAATACTGGCAACGAGGGGGCATACCCGGCTAACAATGGGGGGCACCCTGGCAACGAGAGGGCACTACCTGGGTAACAATGGGGGGCACTACCTGCAAAAAAGAGGGCACTACCCGGGTAAAATGGGGGACTACCCTGGCTACAATGGGGGGGACTACCCGGGTACAATGGGGGACTACCTGGCTACTAATGGGGGGGACTACCTGGACTAAAAGGGGTACTACCTGGCACAATGGGGGCACTACCTGGTACAATGGGGGGCACCGGGAAACAATTTGGGGACTACCTGGTAACAATGGGGCATGGGAAAAACCTGCAAAAATGGGGGCCTTTCCCTCTTAAAATTGGGGGGATACCTGGCCAACAATGGTGGCCTACCTGGTACAGGGGGGCCTACCTGGCAAACAATGGGGGGCATCTACCTGGCAACAGAGGGGGGACTACCTGGAAAAACAATGGGGGGATCTACCCGGGCCCAAAGGGGGGCACAACCTGGGGCCCAAAAGAGGGGGCACTACCTGGCAAAAATGGGGGGATCTACCTGGAAACAATGGGGGGGCTAACTGGGAAACAAAAGGGGGCACACCGGGAAAAAAATGGGGGCCACCTGGCAAAAATGGGGGGATTAAACCGGGTAAAAAAGGGGGGCACCTACCTGGGAAACAATGGGGACTACCTGGCAAACCATGGGGGGGGTCTACCTGGAAAAAATGGGGGCACTACCTGGCAAACAAAGGGGGGCCCCTCCTGGCAACCAATGGGGGCATCTACCGCTAACAAAGGGGGCACCCCCGGCTACAATTTGGCTCCCGGCTACAAGAGGGCTTATTTTGGGTACGGGGGCATCTACCTGCATTAAGGGGCACTACCTGTTTTTGGGGGGGTACTACCTGGCTATAAGGGCATCTACCTGGGTTTTTTTCCCAAAACCGTTATGCAGTTAGGTGGGGTAGGTGTGGCATTGAAGGGGGGTGGGCATACCCTAAAAGGGCGTGACCATCAAAATTTTGCCCATAGTATCTCCCTTTTTCTTTTTAAAAGTTGGCAACTATGTGTAATGTCTGCTTTGGCTGTGCTTATTCCCTCTAATTGTTTAAAGTTGCGGATATGTTGGCGCTATAAAATAAAAATTTTTAAAAATTTTATTGCCTAAGGGTTCTGGTTTTGTGTAGCAGTGTTATTCTGGCAGAGGCAGAAGTACTCAGATGAGCAGTGTGCCCCTTCAGCCACAATCAGTACATACAACACAAGGGGGTGTTTTACCTGGCTTAAATTTCGGGGGGGTACAGTACGCCCCGCTTACGGGGTGTTGGGGGGTTGTGCTATCGCCATGTATCCTGGGCCCCGGGGGGGTTGGGAGCCCGCCGGCCCTAATCATGCATAAAACGCACTTATTCCCACGCAACAATACGTGTAGTGTCGAGCGGGACGGAGGGTAATCCATAGTTTTCTAAAACTTGGTTAACCCCTTTTTGTTGTGGCGCATTTGCTCGTATAAAGCGCAGTACGCCGCAAAAAACGTGGGGAAATGCGCCCCAAAAATAAGCCGTGAACATTTTCCCCGCCCCCCCTTCCCCAAATTCCATTTGTATTTAAGCCCCGGACCTCCACTGACTGCAAGTTCTAACATGTTACTATGTCATGTCAGAACCTTTTTAAAATGGCAGTAACTTTTAATGTCATGAAGAGTATAGACGTACTTGTGTTCTTCATTGGTGGCTCCTCACAAGGTAAAGGAAATGTAATTTGCTGTTTTTTACATTCGCAGAGCAATTGCTTATCACATTCATACAACTGCTAAACCCATTGGTAAATGATAAAATTTTTGGGTTTTATTAATTTTCCTTTAATAAAATGGGAGAGTATGAAGTCAAGAAGAAAAGAAAACAAATATTCTGTATATGCAAATCTCTTAAAAAAAATTTTCCCCCGATTGATTTTAAAATCGACCTGTATAAGAGAAGGTTTATAAAGACAGTGGCAGCTAAACACTCGCAGCAGCAGCAGTACTGGCACAGTGTAAGGCCATGTCTCCACAGCACAGTTTGCAGCCGGTTTTTCAGACCGTTTGCGGTTTTGCAGACCGTCTGAAAAACCGGCTGCAAACGAGCACAACGGGTCACTATGGAAAACCCGCGCAGCAGCCCTCACTGCACGGGTTTTCCGCCCGGCAGTTTGAAAAATTTAGACCCCACATGCCTCAGTGACACTGTCACTGGTTCACTGTTTCTCCTTCCTTCAACAACTTTTGGTGGGTACTAGCCAGCGCATCCTGAATACCCCTCAAGACATGCAGCTTTGAAGATTTTCCAACTGAATTTTCCTGTCAATACAATTCAGACTTTATTAGATTCAATCAAATTGCTATGTTTGCCAATTTTCCCTGCTCCAACACATCAACTTCCAGAACTTGCTGTCTAATATAGTCCACCCCCTAACGATTGTCAGGAGATAATCAATGATATTCACTTTAGCTTTTTTTTTAATACCAAGGATGATCGGTGTATGTTAATATAAAGTGTACAGTGCTGTGAAAAAGTACTTGCCCCTTTCCCAATTTCTTAGATGTTTGCATGTTTATTACACACGTTTGCCTACTTTTAACCTCTTACAGACATTTTATCACCATGATAACTGTACATTAGCTGTGCCCGCATCATCATTGTAGGAGACAAGATGTAACTCATAGCCAGACACCTGCTGTACTAGCTATGACTAGAGACTACTTTGATGCTGGCTGTTTAACTCCTTAAAGGGGTTGTATCATTTCATTAAATGGTCTTCAGAATAAGGGGACTGTGAAAACAAGCAACTTTGCAATTGGATGTCATTAGCAAAGCTGTCTTGTTTTCACAGTCTGCCTTATCTTCGTTTTCTGTAAACAAACTTCTCCAGTGCTGGTCAGATAGTCGGATCCCAACTCCTTGCATTTCATTAGCTGAGGGGTCTAATAATTTACATTCTGTTTTGCCCCTGGACGGCTGTATCCACAACAATTTCACTCTATACAGTTAGCTGCCTCCTCATTGACACTGCAGCTGTCTCCATAATCAGAAAAAAGCAGAACTGTGCCACGGTGCCTTAAAGGAGTTGTCTCATTACAAGCTTTCAGCCTACTTCAAAGTGTCTGGCAGCAAAGGATTTTTGAATTGAGCGGCGTGCTTCTTGTCTGCCTCTTCTCCTCCCTCTTCTCCCCTCCCCTTAGCACACAGACAGCTCTCCTTCTATACAGCAGGAGGAGGGCGAGGGGGTTTTGCTGCCAGAGTTAACCCGGTGTGTGCCTGCCTAAGTCTGTTGCAGGCTGCTCACTGCTAGATCAGCTGCACTGTCAGCTGAACAGAGTCAGGAGACAACAGGGAGAGGGCTGATCTATGAGTGTGGAGAGGTCTGTGAAGCTGTGTATGCTAATAGCAGAGCAAGGGGGATGTAAGTGTTCCTATACCCCCTGCTTAGCATACAAATCTCCATCTCAAGCAACAACAAACAAACCCTGTCAGAACAGACACAGGGCAGCTGTGCAGTGTGTTACTATAATCACCATGTGTCACTAATACAGCAGAGCAGGGAGAGATAGGAACCCTTCACATGCCCCCCTGATCTGTACTATTAGTATAGTCAGAGCTCCACAGACACATCATGATTATAGTAACACATTTCACTGCTATCACATCTACTGACCACAGATCAGCCTCCCCTCTGCTCTCCTCAATCTGTGTAGAGAGCAGGAGGGAGCAGGCACACACAGGGTTAATCCAAGCAGCACAGCTACACACTGGGAGTAGAGCCCTCCCCCTCAGAAGCATCACATACTGTGTGGGAGGGGCTCTGTGCTCAGACCTGTATTCAGAAACAGATGAGTCACCAGCACTGGCAGCCAGTGAGATAAAGATCAACAGGGATAACTCAAAATCAGTAGGACATTTGTAATGAACATATATTGCAAAGCTGCTTGTTTTTTAAAGATCTTTTAATTAAAACCCAATCATTGTAGCGAGACAACCCCTTTCATGCTCCTGCATATAAGGGGCCAACAAAAATTTCACTCTATACAGCTAACTGCTCCTCATTGACACTGCAGCTACTGCAACATTCAGAAAACAGCAGAATTGTGCATAGGTGCCTTATGCAAACATGAAGGGAGATCTGTGCTCTGGATGGATTCAACTGTAGCAAACCTCCAGCTGTGAGAGATCAGTGCTGAGTTCATAGAAGACTGTTTAGACTGAATGCAGGCCTGTGGTATGTAAACAGCTCTTACAAAATAAGACTGCATAGGGAGAGGACAGTGATATGTCGAGGGAGAGGACACACTGGAGCCAGCATGAACAGTGAAGGGGGATGATGTCATCAGTTAAGAAACACCCAGCTGGGAGGGGAAGAAATGCCCCTGGATTTCAGGAAGTGAGAGCATCGAGTTTCAAGAGAACAGCCCAACTGAAGAAGCGATACATCCCCTTTAACTCAATGGCGACTACGGAAACTAAGTGGATTGACAGTGGTGGGGGACTTAGCAGGATCATGGAGTGCTGATGACAGCTGGATGCTGAACAACAATATTTGGTGTCTCCCCAAATTCAGCCTTTTGGGCCCTGTCTGAAAGCAATGTCTAACAGGATGAGTGACAGCAACTAAATAGAAGTACTAATGTACTGCAATGTGGCATTACAGCGATCATTTGACTGCTCAGTCTAGTCCTACAATGGGCCAAAAAGAAAAAGTGTTGAAACTGTAGGAAAAAAAAAATTACAAAATTATATAAAAAAAACAAGTACACATAATTGGTATTGCCATAAATTTATGTCTCAGTGCTGGTAAGGGGCATTGTGGCGGGATCGTGCCATGATCCCGCTACACAGCTGGCAGGTGCTGGCTTTTACCCGGGCTGTTTAACCCCATAGACGCCGCGGTGATCGCAGCCGCAGCGTCTAAACAAATGAGAAACGGTGCTGTGCCCTGTTCCTCACTCCGATCGGGGCCCCCGCGGTGAGATCATGGGCCCAGATTGGCTAACATAGCAGCTGGAAGTCTGGTGAAACCTTCCATGGAAGTAGGAAGTAGTTAAACTGCCATCTTTGTACACCCTAATGCATTGTCTATACAATGCAGTACGTTGTACAAATGATCGTGCCCCCTATTGGTCAAGCACCCTAGGGGGACTTAATGTAAAGTAAAAAATATATATATACAGTTGAAACCAAAAGGTATACAAGTTTTTCTCACTGTCTGACATGAAATCAGAATAAACCTTTCCCGTTTTAGGTCAATTAGGAACCAAAATTATTTATATTTGCTAAATGCCAGAATAATGAGAGAGAGAGAATTTGTAAGGCATTTTTATTACTTTCTGCAAAGTCAAAAGGAAACATAAAATATGCCCCCTCACTCAGGTCTATAGGTGGAGGTTAAAATTTCAAAGATAGAAAATGTTTTTTCTTTATGGCACTATAACATAAGACAAACCCTACATATTTGGTGTTTCTAGAATTGTATCAACTTGCAGAATACAGAGAACACATCATTTCTACCAGAAAGTGAACGCTGTAAAAAAAAAAAAAAAAACTGCAAACATGGTGCAAGTAAGTTTTTTTCACATTTTTACCCACTTAGAATTTTGTTTGTGTGTTTCCAGTATATTCTATGGTTGGGAGAATAACACAATTAGAAAGTGTATCTTGTCCCACAAAATAAAAGCCCTCATTTCACTATTTAGATGAAAAAAATGGAAGGCGGGAGGGAAAAACGAACACATCAACCCAAAAAAATGCTTGGTGTGTAAGGGGTTAACAGCCTGGGCTATAAAATTATCATGAACACTGTTATGTAATAAAAACAACGCCAGAATTGTCTTTTTTGTTTATCCTGCGACACAAAATAATTTAATAAAACGCTAACAAAAACTCAAAAGAAATACAAAATGACACCAAAGAAAACATCAGTGCATCCAGGAAATGAAAACCCTTACACAGCTCTGTCAACGAAGAAGTAAAAATGTTATTGCTTTCAAATGTATAGATTTTCAAACACATCAAACAGATTTTTAAAATAGTTTTTGCTTAAAACTAGTAAAAAAAACCAACACTATATACATTTTTTATAGCTGCAATTGTTTTGACTCACAGAGTAGCGTTAACATGTCATTTAATTCTGAGGCCTGTGGTTGAGTAAAAACCACTCATGGGATATTTCTAAAAGTGGCACAATCAAAGGAATAAATATTGAGTTGTGTGCCTCTGTTAACGTCTTACATGTTTTAGTAAAAAAAAGGATAAAAATTGAAAATCTGCTAAAAATATTTTGAAATTTCACCTTCACTCTAATTCCTGTAAAACACCCAAAGGGTTAACATACTTCCTAAATGCTATTTTAAAATCTTTGATGATGCACTTTTTTAATTAGGGTGATTTAAGGAGGCGTCTAAAATCCAGCCCCTCAAACACAGATCAGAACTGAACTGGACCATAGCAAAATTTGGGTTGCAAATTTTCTTTAAAATTTGAAAACATTCTACTAATCTTATAAGCCTCCAAAGGTTTAAAAACCTTTGGCAACATAACATAGACATATGGTAATTGCTAATTATTATTTTGTGGGGTATTACTATCTGTCTTAAATGCAGAAAAATTTAGACTTTGAATTGGACATCTTCTTCAGGAGCTGAAACCAGATGCAAAAACCCAATTGCTGTGACTTTTGGATACACTGGCAGGGCCAATTGCAAGATGAAAAAATCATGGACAGGCTGGTGTTCAGCGATGAGTTCACCAATGAGCTTAGCAATGTGTTCACTTCAGTGGGAAGGACAATTGCTACTACGTTTGGGTGCCATTATAAGGCACATGAGAAACTTATCCAAAGTAAACATACTCTGTGCAACGAGCAGACACATAGGGCGACATGTATGAACCAGTTTTCTGGTGTACTTTGAGCCAAGAAGAATGTATGAACAGGCGTACTCCAAACTTTGGCGCGATAAGTCCCTTTGTAATGCGCCAAAGATTTGGGGCATTCTGGGGGCATCACACCACATTCATAGAAGTAGACACATTTATGATTATTTGACGCCAGAATTTTGGTGCAGAACAGTTAGAACAGCCAGACCAAGTTAAAGTTGATCTGCCTGAGCCTGAGTTGCCGTATTGGCACTAGACTGCGCCTGTATGTATGACCTGCAGAAGAACAGGTTCATACATTCTGGCGCAGTCTATACTGCCTTCAAGTGATTTAGAACTGGTCTATCAGCACCAGGATTCATACATGTCGTCCATAGTCTACTATCCCTTCTTCTTTTTGCTGATGATACAGTCACCGGCTGCTCATACCTGAACATGTTAACGGAATGTTATTGGACTTGATATCTACCACCTACACATTCTCTACATGTCACCAATGGAAATCACTTTCAAAATTTGTAGTGCATAAATAACACTTGGATCGATAGTGTGTATATTCATGTAAGTAAATTTCTGTTAATTTCCCACAATTATGAAAACCGAGGCTATCATTTTGCACCATCCTTTTTAGATTACACTACAGAAACTGTCTAGCAATGTGAAGCAGAAACACAAAAAGCAAAACACAAAGCTGTTGTTAAGGCTCTGGGACTCCAGTATACAAAAGTAAAAGCCATTTTCCAGAAATAGAGAAAACTTGGAAATGGGCTTAACCTTCTCAGTAGTATCTGGCCTACGAAAGTTTTACCAAGAGCACAACGACCCATTCAGGAGGTCACGAATGAAACCATGATAAGAACATTTAAAAACTTAGTTAAGGTATCAAATGCCACAAAAAGAAAAACACTGGACAACAATGTCATCCATGGGAAAGTTACAAACCACTGCTGACCAAAAAGACACTAAGGGCGATATGTATGTACGTGGCTGCGCCAGAAGACTGGTGTCTTTTCAGCCCAAAAACTGGCGCAGTCCTGTTCAAAAGATTTATAATGAGGCGCCCTCCAATATCATTCACATTACAGAGCGTCCGCAGAACTTTGTAATGCGCCTGAGATCTGGGAGGGAGGGTGGGGGGGGGCGTGTCGCACTACAACCGTACAAATCTACACATTTATGACTTTTCATTGGCAAATCCAGGCGCATTACTGCTGGAACAGGTAGAGCACTTTAAAAGTGGTTTACCTAAGCCAGAATTGTCACATTGTAGACAGAAAGCTAAATCTATGACCCACAGTAGAACAGGTAAATAAATTCATGCGCATTCTACCCTACTAGTACGTGCAAAAAAAATGGCGCCTGGCCACCAAAAATCATACGTGTCGCCCTAAAGCTCATTATAGGATTGCAAAAGACATCTAGATGACCCCAAGACTTTTCGGACAATATCGACAATTTTATTGTTACCACTTTGTAGTTCATACAACTATTGATTACTTTTATTCTATTATCTTTTTGTTAATCCTGCCAACCAAATGCAAAAATCCTGTTTTTTTTTATTTTGACTGCACTCGTCATGCAGTATGTTAACTCTATTTTGCAGCGATACCAAATTTATACTTCTTTTTTTAATGTTATACTATTTGTACACAATAAAAACATTTTTTTAAAAATCATGTTTTTGCATTGTCATGTTTTGAGAATCATGAGTTTTGTTTTGTTCAAGGTAATACGGAGGGGCTTTTTTTGTGGCATTAGTTCATGTTTTTATTAATATCATCATGATATATGACTTTTTGATAGCTTCTGACTCCATTTGTTCATCCGGCTGGATGAACAAAAAACACAGTTCTGGTATTGTTTTTTATATATTTTTTCACAACTTTCATGTGGGTTAAACAACATAGTCTGGCTTGTAACGGGCCTGTAGGTACCAATCATGTACATAAAAAAAAAAAAATTAATTACGTAATAAACATTTATAATGGGAAAAAGGGTTTTGTGATTTGTATGTACCTAATTTTATGGACTATAAAATGTACCATTTTTTTTTATATTTAAATGCTTTTTATTCTTTTTATTTTACACTTAAACTTCCAGGTTTCCTGGAGTATTAGACAACCAGGAAGAGGGAGGGTGGTGATCATTTGTGGACTGTTCTGGAAAAGTAATATATTGCAGAACAATGTACAATAATGGCAGCCATGCAGGCCTTCATTAGGCTCCTGGCTGCCATAACAACTAGTTGGCATCCCCACAATTGCATCAAATAATGGAACGATGTGCAGCACCATTGAAAAGCTGCGGTATGTTTACTGTGGCATTTAAGGGGTTAAAAGGCTGCAGAGCATAGCATATTTCCTGCTATATATATATATTTTTTTTTTTACTTTTTTGTAATTTTTACATTTTCCCACAGTGACCCTTTTTCTATGTAGGGTTTAAAAGGCGACAAACTGGAGACCATTATTTAGCCTCTGGCTGTCATACATCCATTGGCATCCTGTTAATGCAAGACGATAAGGGATAGAGAGAGCCCTCAACCTCTGGCAAACTATTTAATTGATTGACTACAGCATCTAGGAGGTTAAACATCTATGTGCCTGGCTGCATTTTACAGTCAATCTCCTGTGTTCAGGTTATAGGCCTGCTGTATATAGGTCCCTGTAGTTTATAGCCCCCTGTATATAGGCCCCCTATAGGTTATAGGCCTCATGTAGGTTATAGCCCTCCGTATATAGACCTCCTGTAGGTTATAACCCCCTGTATATTGACCCCTGTAGGTTATAGTCCCCTCTGACGTCATCACACTGCTTATGCCGGGACGTTGTTCCCATGATTTCCTAGGCCGGAAGCCTAAGGGCTGTCGGCCTAGGAAATACAGCGGTGCAGGAGGTGATGAGATCGCCTCCTGTGCTGCTTAAAGACGCGGCGGGTCCGGGCCTGCACATCGACGTGCCGCCTGGACCTGACATTGGGGCCAAGTCATACCACTGGGCAGGGAAAGCGGCTGCCCTTGCAGGGCCCCCTGTGCTTGTGTGGCCCCTGGGCAACAGCCTACCCTGCCCAATAGAAAAGATGGCCTTGACAGAGGTGAGATTTTTACAGTAGGTCCCCATCTGAAGCAAAGTCACCTTGCCATGGGGAATCAGCCCTCACAGTTTTGATCAAAAATGTGCACAGTGAGCCTCAAATTTTTACACATATTATATACAATAGAAAATAATTCATATATTCAGTTTTCATCTGTCTCTTGGCATCTGCTGTTTTGATTCTGTGTGTTTACAAAGCAGTGAATTTGCTGGTGTCTGTAAAGATGCAGCTATATAAAAGAATTAATTTTATATAAATACATACAAATAACTTTAAGACCATTTTCCATGTATTATATCTAAATAATGATATATAAAAAATCACAACTAAAATATAGTGTGATAGAGGGAAAAAAGAGATAATTATGGTGCTAGACTTTTAAAGTATAAGATACAGTTTATTAGTACATTAAAACAGGACTACGCGTTTCTCACTTGATAGCGTTTTATCAGGTCCATACCAAGTATCTTATACTTTAACAGTCTGGAGACATAATTCCCTTTTTTTTCCCTCTATCACGCTATATTTTAGTTGTGATTTTTAATATATCATTGATATCTTCCTACCACTCGGCAACGCTTGGAGCCAAGGAAGCGAGGGGGCTGCTGTGACTGACTTTTCTATAAGCTTTGGGAGAGTTGCACCTCCAACACTGCACAACAAAATCAGGTTAGTGGGATACTGACCAACCATTAAACTTGTATTCCAGACAAAGAAGCACCCATTTTTTCTTCTTTTTTTGTTTTACAGTACAATATCTAAATAATGGTTATAGTTACCACATAACACCACTATACATGGAATAAATATTATTAACATACCTCCGACCTGTTGGGACCCCGTATACTCATAGGGCCTCTTGGCAGCTGCCCAGTGTGTCCAATGGGTAAGATAGCCCTGGACGCAGGTTTATTTTATTTAATATTTTTCTATATATTGTGTGCTGTGTGCACTGGATAGGACTACTGAGAAATTCCTCTACAATCTGCTGTGCTCTGCTGCCACTATGTGGTCAGTTTCTATACTTACACTGTTAATTTCACAAGTGAAATGGGCTAATACATTGCCTGCCAGTAAGGGTCTGTTCACACGATGGATTCTAACGAGGAATGCAACACGGATTCTGCATCGGATTCTACATTGAAATCCTTATGTAATCCGACTGTCATTCATTTGAACTGTAAACTACAGCATGAATTTTTCACATCATGGATTTTAAATCCATAGCACAGAGGAAAAAAATAAAAATGCACATGTCTATTCTTTGAACGGATCCAGAAAATGCATCACAAAGACGCATATAAAAAACTCATTGGCGATCACTCGCCTGAACTCTGATGAGCGTTTTACATTGAAACTAATGTAACTCACACTGCACATTGTTAGATGCGATTTTGTGTCTCTTTGTGATCTAAAACACGGATCGAAACATACATCTAAAAAACGCCATGTGACCATACCCTTACACGAGATTTTGTTTTCTTAACCCCTTAACGACCTTAGACGTATGCATACGTCCAGGTGGTTTGGGGGTTCACGCACCTGGACGTATGGATGCGTCCTGAGGATCGCGCAAACTTTAAAGCAGAGTTCGCGCGATCGGCGCGGGGTGTCAGCTGTATATTACAGCTGACATCCCGCAGCGTCTGCCCCGACCCCGGATCGCTCCGGGGGGGAGGGGGGGGGGGCGTTTAACCCCTTAATTATCGCGACGATCGGGTCGCAATAACTAAGAGAGACGCAGGAGGAGATCGCTCCTCCTGCGTCTCTGTCGGCGGCAGCAGCGCACGGATCGCCAGATCCTTGCAGCTCTTGCCTTCTGACAGACAGCACGGAGGGCAGAGAATGCCTTCCGGGTTGTCTGTGACGTCACGATGCCCGGCCGTGCCCTGTGGGCATGGCCCAGCATCGTGACTGACAGTTGTCATAGGAACCAGTCATAGCAACAAGCTATGCACTGATTCCTATTGAATGAGAGATCTAAAGATCTCTCATTCAAATCCCCTATGGGGAAAAGTAAAAAAAATAACGTGAAAAAGTGAAAAAAAAGTAAAAAAAAGTGAAAAACAAGTAAAACACAAACACGAAAAATAAAATAATAAGACATGCACCGCCCTTTCCCCCTTTACAAACGTCAATCGCCCCAAAAAAGATCAGAAATAAATAAAGTACCCATATTGTTATCGCCGCGTGCGTACGACCATGCCTATAAATCTGTCATGTTAATTAACCCGTACGGTGAACGCCGTAAAAAAAAAAAAAAAAAAACAATCACAGAATTAAGATTATTGTTCATCCCGCAGCACATAAAATGGAATTAAAAGATGTTTTGTTCAAAACATCTCAGAAAAACCTTAATAAAAAGTGAACATAGCATCATATGCACCCCATAATGGTACCAATAAAAACTTCAAGCCCATACACAGCTCTGCACACAGCAAAATAAAAAAGTTATGGCTGTCAGAATAGGACAACATAAAAACGCAATTTTTTATAGACTTATTTCTACTGTGTAAAAGTAATAAAACAGAAAAAACTATATAAAATCTATATCATTGTAATTGTACCGACCCCCATAGTAAAGTTATCACATCATTTACACTGCACGGCGAATGCTGTAAAATTGAAACTCAAAAAACAATGACCGAACTGCGTTTTTCCCCCATTTTCATTGCCCAATGCTAAAAAAAAACTATGGAACACCTGTGCATCCAAAATGCACAGTACACCCCTAGATGAGATCCCTGATGGGTGTTGAATCCAAAATGGGGCGACTTCTGGAAGGTTTCGCCTGTTCTGCTACTTTGGGGGCTTTGCAAATGCGACATGGCCCCACCAAAATCTGCGTTCCAAAAGCCAAATAGCGCTCCCTCCCTTGTACGCCCTGCCATGCGCCCAAACAGCAGTTTACACCCACATGTAGGGTATTGCCGAACTTGGAAGAAATTGCTTAACAAAGTTTTAGGGTTCTTTTTTCCAGGATTCCTTGTATATATGAAACATTTTAAGCTAAAATTGCAGATTATTGAAAAAAAAATTTTTTTTAATTTTCACAGCCTTATGCTAAAAAAAAATTTGTGAATCACCTGTGGGGTCTATATACTCAATGCACCCCTGGATATATTCATTAAGGGGTGTAGTTTCCAATATGTGGTCTATTTAGGGGTGTTTATTAAGTTTTAGCACCTTAGGGTGTCCCCAAACCTGAAATGGCGCCTAAATAAAATCGTATTGAAAATGAGACCCCAGAGTATAGTAGGTGCTCCTCCTATTCTGGGGCTTATGGGTGAGGCAAATAATGCACTAGGGCCACATATGGGATATCTCTAAAAACGGCAGACCTGGGGGAATTGATATTAAGTTGCATTTACCTGGTCACATTTACCGTATTCCAGTGAATAATGGATAAATTTTGATTTTGAAATTTCACCTCCACTTTGCTTTAATTTCTGTGAAATATCTGAAGGGTTATCAAACTTCCTAAATAGTGTTGTAAATACGTTAAGGGGTCTAGTTTCTTAGATGGCATCACTTATGGGGGTATCTAACATGCAGGCCCCTCAAAGCCACGTCAGAACTGGAGTGGTCCCTAAAAAAATGTATATTGCAAATTTTCTTGAAAATGTGAGAAATTACTACTAAATTTCTAAGCCCTCTAATGTCGTAAAAAAAAAAAAGACATTTAAAAAAATGATGCCAACCTATAGTGGACATATGGTAGATGCTAGTTATAAACTATTTTGTGGTGAATAATTATCTGTCTTGCACGCAGAAATTTTGCAACTTTCAAAATCGCTAATTTTTCCAAATTTTCATGAAATTTTGATATTTTTCACAAACAAACAAGGATTGTATGGATAAAAATTTCTTACTAACTTAAAGCACAATGTGTCACGAGAAAACAATCTCTGAATCACATGAATATGTAAAAGTGTCAAAAAGTTATTCTCACATAAATTGACACATGTCAGATTTCAAAAATAGGGCTGTGTCAGGAAGGTCAAAACAGGCTGGGTCCTTAAGGGGTTAATATCAAGGACAATGTAAAAAAAAAAAAAAAAAAATCAAAAATGTCTGTTTTTCAAATTCTTTTCAAACATTTTTATTTTTTTTTAAACAGCAAGTGGCACTAAAATAAGTTTTATAATTTTGTCACTTTTCCGTCATGGATATCTACATATTGGTGATATAAAGTTTTAGGGTTATCGGGGACAGGGCTAAACAATGCTGTTTGGGCTGTCAGTATTTTTGTTATTATAATTTTTTATGTTTATTTTTTATTTTCCATGTTGTGCTCTCCAGAAGGTCATAATAAGACCACTTGAGGGTATTTTTAGATTATATTTCTTATTTTTTGGGGGGGAAAGACATCCCCAGCACTGACTGCAGAGCTGACTCAGGAGCATCTGCAATTACAAAGTCAGTTGACTGCCAGGGCCCAGAAGCAAGTAGCTGATATACAGGCTTCCTGTATATCTGTACTTATTAAGCGCTGTAAATACAATGATTGAGAAGGCAGGGATAGTAATAAACCGTCACTGCTTTCTTAACAGAGAGCCTGGATGCTGCTGACAGCTGGCTCTCCACTTTCACAGCTGCACAATTAGTTAGATGTGGAGTTAGATATTGACCGCCGAAATATTTCTATCTAGTTAACTAGCATAGAATTGACACATTTTGTGACCTGAAAATATTGGTGTCACAATACAACAGACGCTTGTTACTGTAATGCGCCTGTTCTTAAAGGGGTCATCTAATTCAAATACAAATAAAATAGTAAGTAGCCCATACCAAACAAAATTTTAATTAAACTTTTCCTCCCCCTTTTTTCCAGTTTAGCGCTGGGTCTCCCAGTTCTTGTTTACCTTTTCCTCACTTCCAATTGGGAAGTCATCAGCCAATCAGCAGCTGCAGTGGTCACGTGCCTCTGCTTACATCACCGTTTAGAGCTGTCGGACCAGGGTTGGATCCAATTCTTTAATAAAATGGTTAATGAGGACTGGGGCTGGAGATTATTTATTCAAATAAAGCAGTTTTTGAGTTGTGCCACAGTGTTTTTTTCACTATTTTATCCGGTGTTAGTAATAGAGGTGTCCGACAGATCCCTCTCCATTACTATCGCTGGGGCTTGCTGTGACCCAGCAGTGTAGCAGTGTTTTTTTGCCGCTCCAAAGCTAACAATAATCCCCTCTCGCTACAACCCTAGTACCGATTGCACCAAGGGTACTGGGAAGAGCTGGAGAACTATCAGTTGACCTTCTAATGTGATGTTCTACTTCTTTGATGGTTGCAGGCTAGTATTTTTAGGATCAGGAGAGCTCAATACCCATGAATCTGCAGGCAAGAAGATTAGTTCAGCCTAAAGCTATTTGCTTGTTAATGGCTGCCTATTTACTGTGTTTAAACCAATGACCATTAACAAGCAAATTTTGTACATTATTCAAAGTTCTTCTCTGTATTACTGTATACCTGTGCCTACTACCTGTATGCTTTGTATTGTATCCTTCATTACTACTTGAACTCATTGTGCATTTTTTATACATGTCCATGACTATGAATAAACTTGAATTTGTTTACAAAAAAAAAAAAAAAAAAACAAGCAAACTTGAAGTTGACTCCATCTTGAAGAACACACAGACTTGTGGGTCAGTCTGGTTTTGAACACATCATGGCTGTACCTGAGCTGTGATGTAACTGCTATATGTGAAACCAGCCTAAAGGAAAAAGGCGATTCAGCGGTAAGTATGCCTGGTTATAAAAAAAAAAAAAGATCCAATACTGTGAAAAATGCATTTTATTTTCATTTAACCATAAATAGAACATGTATTGTGCATTGCACCAGATAAGCCCAAACTAGGGTTGATTTTTGCAGCTTTGCCCAATCCATGAAACGGCATATGCTGTCCCTTGGACATTCAACTTGATTTTGCATATTTAGAACTTGTGCACTTAAAAATGCAGGACACATATGATATTGATACATGCATCTATCAAAGGATACTTATTTTCAAAAATTTAATGTCCAGAACAACAAGGGACTGGCTTTAAACTTTTTATGGTGGATACAGCCAGTGCTTGGCATAGGCAGCAGCACCAGAACAGTAAACAGGTACCATCTAGGATTTGGGGATTCTCCACGCAGCAACACAATGCTCTGTTCAGCAACTCAAGACCGAGGCACAGCTATGACTGCTCTACACAAGCACCCTAGCCACCATCTAATAGCACTTTGAGGGTGTAGCCCTTGGTGAAAATGAATTTAACATCTTTGGTTTAGAGGTCCCAAACACCTAAATAAAAAATTGTCTCAACCTGGTCGATTTTGAGGGTTCAGGATGACTGTCTAATGTGTATGAGGGTCTCCATACACTCCATCCTTGGTTGAACTTGATGGACATAAGTCTTTTTACAACTGAACTAATTAAGCTCAAGGATTTTTAAGAACTGAGCTGATCTTTCCACCATCCAATCTATGAGTAGCTAAGGTGAAGATGTGGAAGAAGCAGTACCACTGAATTTGAACAGCATAGAAATTCTGTACCTCACAATCTGTTGCTTTTACAAACTGCAATATGTGGCTATGGTTAATTTATGGGTTTAAGTGGATATTTTTGTAGAAATTTGGGCTATTAGATTCTGTAGATTAAACCTATTCCTGCTGCATGGTCATAATATTTTGGATCTTCTTTTTTTTTTTAAAGGACAAGATGTACTTTTTAATGGTCCCATTTACTGTACCACAGAATGTAATGGGAAACTGAAAAAAAATCTATATGGGGTGAAATGTGAAAAAAAGCATACTTGTACCATGTTTGCGGGTATTTGTTTATATGTCATTCCCTCTTCGGTATAAATGATGTATTATTTGTATAGTGCACATGATATGATTCCTGCAATACCAAATATGTTGGGTTTTCGTTGTTTTTTAATACTTAAAAAAAAAAAAAAATTCTCTGTATGTTAACGTTGCAAAATTCCGTGACTAAAAATGTTTTGTTTTTTTCAACTATGGACCTGGGTCAGGGCTCATTTTTAGCAGGCTAAAGTGTAGTTTTGATTGTTACCTTTTTGGGATGCATGCAACTTTCTGATCACTTTTTATTTAATTTTTTGGGGGGCGCAAAATGACCGAAAGAATAAAATTTTGGTGTTTGGAATATTTTTTCTTCTATGGCGTCCAGCGTCTGGGTAAAATGATACATTTTAATAGATAGGACTTTTATGGACGTGAAGATATTCCTTACGTGTAGTTTTTGGGGGGTTTGTTTTTTTTATTTGTAAAATGTCAAAAAAAGGGAATTTGAACATCTAATATTTTTTAATTTTTCGTACTTTTAAAACTTGTACAAGTTGTCCCCGTAGGGTACTTGACCACTAGGGAATATAATCTCTTGTATACTCTTCTACATTATATTATTAATGAAGAAGGGTGTACCAAGATGGCGGTTTTATTACTTACTGCCTGAGCCCGCTCCGTACTCCCTTACCAGCATGATGACATAAGTTTACGTCACCTGTCAGTAAGGGGTTAATATGAATGGGCCCTTGAGAGTCTCCAACTCTGGTTCCACATACCATTTTGTATCTCAGTGATCTGTATAAAATATTAATGTATATCTATAGTTTTCATGAATCTCTATAAAAGATGCAGTATATTCACCTGATACACTTTACAAGTAAAAGTGAAATCATAAGGGAAATGGTCTAACAGAAAAACTGTCTTTCTTGCCCATAGCAGCCAATCACAACACAGCTCTCATTTCATTTACTGGTCTTGAAATATAAAAGTTGCTCTGTGATTTGCTGCTGTGTGCAACAAAGACAGGCTTTATTGCAGTTTTTATAAATCTGCCCATATAGAATGTGTCTGATTAATGATTTGATATGTTAATTAATAGGTAGAGGGAGCCTATTAGTTGGCACAAATTTTGGCGGTTCCATAGGCCCCGAATGCTATATGAGAGAAATATAAACTTATAAGTGGAGGCATGATAACTGCATAGTATTGCTATATAGAACTATCTCACAAGATAAATGGATGCATAATTTTATATTGTATATTGAGACTACATAGCAAGATGTGTTTCCAAATGGAGCATCATGACGGTACTGTCTATTAGATGTTGAGTTCTAGTACAGCATTTACTTTTATCTATAGTTATACAATGAGCAGACTAAAGTGTTGAGGATAAGAACCTGGGCACACATCTCCATGTCATGAGGTCTGTTGTGATATCACTGTCGTCATGGCTCATGTCCTGACACTGTGATGTCATTAGCTTATTGGGATGTCACCAATCAGTGTTCTAGAATTCCAAACTGCTTGGAGAGTTTTGTAGTAGAGAGAAGGAGAGGACAGTAACTGCTGATAATACAAATTTTATTCCTTTGCATACTTTCTGCAAAATGGACATATTACATGTAAGTAATCATGCAAGTGCTGTGTGTTTATATAAAGAAAACTGATTTCTGTTGTCTGTTTTGTGTGCACGGTCCAATCACTGGACCAATCTGGACCAAATTTTGTTTGTAGGTAAATCAGGTGCTTCAAAAGGTTTCCCCTCTGTAGGACCTATCATTCTTAACATTCCTAAAAAATCAGAACTCACCATGAACGGTGTCTGTTCTTATTGTATGGTCAAAAAGCTAGACCAGTCTGCACCAAATCTGGCACATAGGTAAATCATGTGCTTTAAAACCCTTTAGACTAGCTTAAAGCTGTCTAGGACCAACTTTTCTCGACATGTTTGCAAAAAATCAGAACTTGCCATGAATGGTGTCTGCTCTTTTTGCATTGCCAAACAACTGGAACAATCTGCAACAAATGGCAAAATCGGGTGTTTCCGAAGGTTTTAGACTGAGTTTCAGCGCTCTACGACCTACCATTCCTAATATACTCACAAAAAATCAGAACTCAACATAAACGGTGTATGTTCTCTATGCGTGGCCAAACAACTGAACCAAGCTGCAACAATTTTGGCAAACAGGTAAATCAGGCACTTTAGAAGGTTTGCAAAGGGTGTCATTTTTCTCGTATCTACTGTTCTCGATATATTTGCAAAAAATCAAAATTTGCCATGAACGTCGTCTGCTCTTTATGCACAACCAAATGACTTCCCCAATTTTGGTAATGTATTGATTTATTTTGGACATTTGCATTGTTTGATGCACTGTTCAATTTGACTGTATATTGTTTAATCACTTCATTTTTATGTGTGGCACATTAATTTTTTATATTATTACAATAATATCATATTGTTCACTCTTTAAATTAAATTGTTATTATGGAATGGTGTGATCTATGTCTATCTTGGATTATATGGGTATCATCTTAGTTGTTTTTACCAAACACTTTTTTTTGCCTGTGGCATATCAAATTAAGTATCATTTTTGCCAATGTATTAATAAAGATTGTTATTATTATCACTGCATTTCTTAAATGGTACAAAATTTATAATGATATAATGACTATGGTATGATCTTGGACCTTTAATGAATTGTTGTTGTACTTTTATTATTTTTATTGCCCACTCTACAATGTCTTTCCTGTGCACTGGTGCCCAAAACTGTACACAATATTCCATGTGTGGTCTGACCAGTGAGTTGTATAATGGGAGAATGATCTTTTCATCGTGTGCCTCTAGGTCCCTTTTAATACACCCCATGATCCTATTTGCTGATATTATATTTTAATAGACTGGACTACATTATATGCAGCGATACCAATTGGTTTAACTTTATTATTTTTTTCTCTGTAAAATGGCAAAATTGGGGCATTTCGTACTTTCAAAATTACTTATTATTTAAAGTTTTTATGTTAAATAAGTTTTTATGAATTTTTTATTTTTTTTTATTTTCAATATTTAAAAAAAAAATCTTAAATCCTGCAGTTTTCACTTTGTCCACTGCACACTGACTTCTTCCTAGGGTCACAGAACATGACTAGAAAACTCTTCTATAGAAGTCAATGGGACTGATCCAGTTCACATGTTCCTATGAGCATGAAGCTACTGTAAAGTATCCCGCTAAATGCTGCTAAAAGCAGTGCAGGCAAGAAAGCTGTCCCCACAATCATATATAAACAACCAAATTGAGAAATCAACAATCAGAAAATAAAAGCGGCTAAGAAGAAAAGAATATTGATCAGGGTCTTGTTTTAATAAGTAAAAAAAAAATGGCGACAGATTCCTTTAAATATCTTTTATTTCTTTATGTTTTAAACCTTTTTTCTTAACATGTACTCTGAGAGCAGAGAGTGTCACCTGCAATTAACAGCTAGCACCTGCAGCATATGGAATGGGCTTAGCGAGGGGGCCCATTCCATAGTTCCTTACCGCCATTATGATGTAAGTTTATCTCAAAAGTTTGTTAGGGGTTAAATGAAATAAACCCATGCAAAGCCTGGTAATTCTAGTTAGTAATAACTAGATTTTATTTTAACCCCTTCCCGACATTGGACATACCCATACATCCTAGTGGGAAGTAACTTCCTGCAAATGAATGTATAGGTACGTCCTGGACATCGTGCGAGCTCTCAAGTGGGGCCCACACAATCACAACATTGGACCAGCTGTATATTTCAGCTGCCTTCCTGCTGCATCACATGTGGCCAGAGTGAGCTGTCGCTGTGGGTGATTAACCCCTTAGCTGCCACAATCTATCTTGTTAGTGGCAGCTGAGGGAAAGACAGAAGAAGGGAGCTCCGTCTGTCCTCCATTGGAGCAGCCGTGGCAACCGCGGCTGCTGATGTCTTACCTGACAGCCTCAGAAGTCTTTATTAGGGTATGTTCACACGGCTTATTGCGGCGCGTATAGTATGTGCCACAATATGCTGTGTGTTTTTGGAACCACGCGCTGATCAGCAGCCCGCCGGCCGCATTGACATGCCGCGAACATTTGACATGTCAATCCTCCCCCCGCGCATACAATACGATTGTATTTGCGGCGCGCATTTTGCCGCGTATAAAGCATATAAAGCGCAATATGTGGCGAAATGTGCGCCGTTCACACGGCTTATTCTGTGATACGGCGCGCAGTATGGCTTGAATTCGTCTCAGTCATTACGGTAATCCACATGTCTCATAGAGAACTATGGATTCCGTCTCTTCTCCCGGCTCGGCGAATCCGCTGATGGGGGAGAAAGTGACATGCACATTATTTACGGCGTGTACGCGCCGTGAATAATGAATGTCTATGGGGCCGGCGAGCTGCCGGCCCCCCGCCCCCGCTGTACGGCAGCCGGCGTAATTGCGGGGCAAAATCCGTCCCCGCAATTATGTCGGCAATAAGCCGTGTGAACATTGCCTTAGACTTACAGGGCTGTCGGTGAAGTCACTATTCCCTGCCGTGCCCTGTGAGCATGGCTGGGCTTAGTGATTGACAGTCACCATGGAGATCAGTACACAGCAGCAATGCTGTATACTGTTCTTCATTGTATCAGTGATCTGTTATTTTGTTCCTCAGTGTAAGCTGGAATATGTACATAACTATGTAAATTTATGTATATGCCTGTAATATATGTATATTTGTATATTGTTTTGACACCCGTGTGTTATGTTATTTTTCACACTGACATAATTGAAACGTCATCTAAAACTGTCACAATAATATTATCTCTGTCTCTTTCTGGAGCCTCTGGCTATATGCAATATAAATTGTACGTACATTTGATCATTGGAGTGCTGTCTACTATTTACATTTCTACTGTGGAGACTCCATCCAGTATTGACAAGCACAATAGTTTGATATACTCCTGGGAGTGCCACTCAACATCATTAATAAAAGTTGATTTATTCCTCTACCCCATAGAAACATCTACCTGCTCACTCCCAGGATTCAGGGAAGAAGAGTAGGGATTGGAGTTTGTTTGGGCGCCATAAGTCCACAATTGAGGTAAATTAAATTATATATGATACATATGGTCCGAAAAGGAAAAGTTCTACTAGAGCAACAAAAGAACTAATCACAATTTCCTAATACATCATCACAGTCACTCTCTTCAGAACAGGGAGCTGGTGAAAAATCATCTATAATTCCTTGTAGACATTTGGCTGAACCAAATACAGTCAGCAAGAAGCTGTCACAATGTCTATCAGTATATTGCCCCAACCAACCCCGGTCAGAGTATACTTGCTGTCATAAATGGCTCTAGTATTCTTCCTATACCTACATGAGTACAATCGACATCCTCTATAATATTAGACACACTTTCCCATTCTCTGCTCTGACATCTCTATGCCTATATGTTATACTGGAAATATTAGTGGTTGATGCGCTGTGGTGAGAGCCATTTATGTATAAACATAAGACCATGATGTGACCCCTTCTCCCCTCCAAATAAGTTCACATCATGACCTACAGAAAAAATAAAAATTATTTTAGGGTAACTCGATTCTTTGATTCACCGCCATGTCACGTTGGGACGTTTGATTATATATATGGATCTTCCGTAAAAACGTCTAAAATCCCAGCAAAAACATGGAGACATTTCTGCACACAGGAGTACAGAAGCAAGGTAAGTTCTCTTGCATTTTACATTTTGTTTTAGTTTTAGCTAACATCAGTTTGGTGAATATGTGGTGCTTTAGAAACAAAGGTCACCTGAATATCTGGCTACACTGGGAATAAAAAGTCTGAATATTGCTTATTCCCACCACATTGTAATACACTGTACCCACCAGTTCACTTTATTTGTCTTATATTCAGGCTTACATTGTTCCACCTGATGCTGCTCCTGAAACAGCAGAAGACATATTGACCAAAGACTTGACAAATGATCTGGATATGATTAATGTGGATCTGGAGGACAAGCTGGTCACCTCAGTCAGGAAGGGGTATTATATTAAGGTATCTGGACTACCGCTGTCTATCCACAATTATAGCTAGCTAGAGATACAGATCATAAGTGACTTTTTTCCTCAATAGATCGCAATAGAGCTCTGATTTTTTTCACAATGTGAGAGTATGTTACTGTTAATAATTTCATGGTTATTTCCTGCAGCTTCTAAGTTGTATGTTATATGCAGGTCTTATTTATGTTGATATTTTGTAATGCGAATACAGATAAGGGAACATTGTACCTGGTCTGAGACTCGTCAATATCAATATTTTTCTCTCATAAAAACAAGGCATTATGGGAAAGGAGCTGAGAAGCTCAAGTGCCCTCTACTTTATGTAACAAATCCTCAATTCGCTTTTGACCCACTGGGTCTTGAGAAAGCAAAAGGGATATTTAGCTAAGCCAGTATCATCTGCAGACAGCTGTTTCGGTCCTCGCCTCAAGGACAGATGTCCCCCTTTCTGAGCCACTCATTGCCTCCCACACAGCCAGCCAGTATTGCTCTTCACTGATGAGGGACAAACACCCCAAAACCGCTGTCTTCAGATGAGAGATCCTGGCTTGGCTAATTATCCCTTTTGCACTGGGACAAAAGAAAATTGAGGATTTGTTACATGTAAAAGAGGGCGCTTGAGCTTCTCAGCTCCTTTCCCATAATGCCTTGTGATATGCAGATGCTTAGTAGAGGGCAAAAAGGCAATTTAAACTCTATACACCATTTGGTGTTCTCCTCGCCTCAAGGAGAGATGTTCCTTTCTCATAAAAAGTCATAGTTAGGTAAAAGTCTTTGAGTCACCTACATCTTGCGTCCATCACAACTCATGTCACTGAGTAAAAGTTTAATCCTCTATCCCATAGATACATCTACCTGCTCATTTCCAGGTTTCAGTAAAGAAGAGTGAGAATCGGAGTCTATTTGGACGCCATAAGTCCAAAATTGAGGTAAATTAAATCCTATGTTATAAATCACGTCTTTAAGGGAAAGCTCCATTGGAGCAATAAAAGCACTCATCACACTTTTCTAATGTCCACATGTCCTTATCAGAGTCAGTCCCTTCGGGGAGCTGGTGTAAAATCATCTACAGTTCCTTGTAGCAGTTTGCCTGTCCCAAACAAAATCCGCAAAGAAGTTGTCACAGTGTCTGTCAGTATATTGTCCCAACCAACCCAATATAGAGTAGACCGGCTGTCTTAAATGGTTCCAGTATTCTGCTTTTACCTGCATGAGTACATTTGACATTCTCTATAATGTCAGACACACTTTCCCATTGCTGTTGAGCACTTTGTAAGATATTCTTATGGCCATATGCTATACTGGAAATACTGTAGTTGGTAGTAGTTGATGCTCTGTTCATCGCCAAAGTTTCAGGGGTTGTGTGTGTAAAAACATAATTTGTCTCCATGTCAGGCTGCTATTGTTCCACCGGAAGCTGCTCCTGAAACAGCAGAAGACAAATCAACCAAAGTCTTGACAAATGATCTGGATAAGAGTAAACTGGATCTGAAGAAGAAGCTGGCCCCTTCAGTCAGGAAGGGATCTTATATAAAGGTATTGGGACTAACACGGTCTATCCACAATTGTAGCTAGCTAGAGATATATATATATAGATCATATGGGACTTTTCTCAATAGAACACAATACGACCTCCTAAGACTGAGGAAAACAGTTTATTAGATTTTTTCCAAAGGTTAGAGTATGTTACTGTTAATGATTTCAGTTAGATTGTATATCATATGCAAGTCTAAGATACATGGATATCTTGTGATGAAACACAGATTAGGGAGTATGATTCATCAGAAAAGTGGGTTAGGAGAAAGAACTTGAGTCATCTACATCTGGTCTCCATCATAAATGATGTCACCAAGTAAAAATGTTTTCCCCCTATCCCACAGAAACATCTACCTGCTCACTCCCAGGACTCAGGGAAGAACAGTCTGAACTCAAGCCTATTTGGACGCCACAAATCCAAAATCGGGGTAAATTGAATTCCATGTAACACTTATCGTAAATGGAGAGCACTAATGAATGAAAAACAATCACTAATAAAAATATCCTAATAACTTTCTTTATCAGAGTAAGGGCGCATCACCACATCAGAGGACAAGAACCGGTCAGTTTGCCGGCCGGTATTTGTACTGTTTTGCGCCCTTCCCTACAGCCGCGGGGGGGGGGGGGCGGCTTTTCTCCGCGATGAGCGGAGAAGAGCCCTCCCATTGAGAAGCACAGATTCCGTCCGAAAACCGGACGGAAGATTGTGCTTGCTCAATGTTTTGTCGCCGGTCCGCTAGCGGCAAAACCATCGGGCGGAAAACCTGTGCAGTGGGGACTGCTACACGGGTTTTCCATACAGCACGATTGTGCTCATTTTCGGCCGGTTTTCCAGACGGTCTGAAAAACCGCAAACCGGCTGAAAAACCCGCCAAAAACCCGTGCCGTGGGGACATACCGTTACTGCTTTTAGAACAAGAAGCTAGTAAAAAAAATCATCCTACATTCCTTTGAGTAGTTTGGCTGCACCAAATAGAGTCCACAAAGAAGTTCTTACAACTCTGTGCATCACCAAAGTGGTGGGAGCTTTATATGCATAAATATTAGATTGTGCAACCCCCCCCCTCCCACCACCACCACCCTAAAAACAAATCCACATAATCAGCTACAGAAAAATAACATTCATATGAGAACTTCATTTTTTATCTGACTCACAGCCATGTCATGTTGGGACATCTGATTACATCTCTGGATCTGAATCTTCAGTGAACCAAAACAGAAAAG
>JAODAL010042501.1:0-34753 GCA_025379985.1 Phyllomedusa bahiana | reverse complement strand
GGTTACCCCCATGTAATTTACCCATATGATTCCACATGTTCTTCCCTGTACCTAATTTCCCCGCGTTTGGGCTTCAGACGGATTTTACATGGGGGACAGACACCCCCCCTTTTTCCGGTCTTTACGATCCTTTCTAATGACTGTAACCCTGCAAGTTAACCCCCCGTCGTACTCTGTCCAGCCGTCTATTACAAAAAGGCACCTGTCTGATATACGCAAACCACGTCTGTGGGAAATCGATGGCTTCTGGCTTTCATCAAACTCAAATGGAATACTTCAGGATTTTTTTTCGGGCATTGAGAGGTGTTTAACCCCCTTTTGAGGTGGGGATCACAAAAAAGAATTATTAAATGGGGAACATTGGATCTACCAATTGGGCTAGTACCCGGCAGGATGAAAAAGAACAGGATGTTTTTTATCAATTTGATGTTATTGTGGTTTTGTACGTTTTATATTTTGAATGTTTTTTTTTAAATTTATTTAATAATTACCAGAGGTGCAAGGTTAAGTTTTTTTTTTCCTAGCCATGTCCCGGGTTGGTCTTTTTAAAAAAAGTTTGTTTTGCAATATACGCTATATTAAGGAATAATCTCCAAAAACGCGTTAGCGCTTTCTTACACAATACATCGGGTTTGCGACTCTGTTTTAATCTTTTGGAAATAAAGGCTATCTTCATATTTTCTCCCTACCTGGTTTGAGGGGGACTTCTTCTTCTTTTGGGTTTGGGTGTGTTCTTGGTGCGTTTTGAAGTTTTGGGTTTAGTTTGATTCCTGGTACCATCCGCTTTCACTTTTCCTGACCTTGCCCTTTCCCGCCTCCAGCCCTCTCCCCGCTTGATGCGAACCCTGCCGCCAAACCCGACCCTTCTGCCTGTCCCTGACACGCCTCCGGATTACGTTCTGTACCCGCTGTACCCGGCTGCAGCGCAAACAAGTCACGTCAGGGGTAACGACCTGAAGCCCTCACCCGCAGAAGTCCACCCGCTTTGCGGTGCTTAGTTGGGGACCCTTTTTAAGGGGCACAGACAGGGCAATCTGCCACAAAGACCGGATCGCCCGAACAGTATGTTGTTTACCTGGGGCCCGAGTTCGACATATCACGGATCGGGTTTACAGATTGCTGGGTGGGGCTGGTGAGAATCCAGCTGTCATGGTGCACATTGGCACCAATGACAAAGTTAGAGGTAGGTAGAGTATCCTTAAAAATGATTTCAGGGACTTAGGCAAAAGGCTCAAGGCAAGGACCTCCAGGGCAATATTTTCAGAAATATTACCTGTTCCACGGGCCACACCAAAGAGGCAGAGGGAGATTAGAGAGGTGAATAAGTGGCTCAAAAATTGGTGTAGGAAAGAGTGATTTGGGTTTTTGGAGAGCTGGGCTGACTTCTGTCTTGGCTACCGACTCTATGCTAGGGACGGGATGCACCTAAATGGGGAGGGTGCAGCTGTATTGGGGGACAAGATGGCCAGGTAGTTGGAGGAATATTTAAACTAGGGACTGGGGGGGGATGGAAACTACACTTATAGCATGCAAGATAGTGAAGATAGAGAGCTGGGAATTAGTAATAAATCAGGAGCTGGAGTGGAGGGAGGGGGTGTAGCAATAGTTAAAAAGAATAGGGAGAAAGGAATAAAAGCTGAAAAATCGCTAAATTGCATGCTAACCAATGCCAGGAGTCTGACCAACAAAATAAATGAACTAGAAGTATTAATTGCAGAAGAAAAATATGACATAGTGGGGATAACTGAGACATGGATGGATGAGAGCTACGACTTTGCGGTTAAGTTGCAGGGTTACAGTCTATTTAGAAGTGACCATAAACACCGGAAAGGGGGAGGTGTTTGTCTCTATGTAAAATCCTGTCTGAAGCCAACACTGCGGGAAGATATAGGTACAGGTAATAAACAGGTGGAATCATTATGGTAATATAAGGGGGGTAATAACAGTAATAAAATTTCTAATAGGGGTCTGCTATAGGGCCCAAAAATTTTAAACAGAAACCATAAAATATGCTCCTCAGAAAATAGAGAAGCATCAAATCAAATGGTTGTTATTATGGCACTAACAAACCCATCAAAAATTTGGGAATTGAAACCTTAGCCCAAAAAAAGGAAACATGTTTTTGTCTAAACTAAAGATATTCCCTTTCCCAAAATGGTGCGGGAACCAACTAAGGAAAGGCCCTTCTAATTTAATTTTTGACTAATAAGGGATTCTCTGTGGAAATTGGTGAGCACCGAATAGGGTACCTAACAGATAAAAAAGGAAGGGGGTTAGACCCCCAATGTGATCGACCTCTAACCCCTGAGAACCGGTTGTTTTTTTAAATTGGATTTCTCCCTTTGTCAAATGTCCCCCTGCTCAACGGTGTTAAAAGGGGCCTTTTTTTTTTTGTGTCCTGAGATTAGGGACGACGCCAGGTATGGGTTGGACCCCTTTACTGGAGCTTTGCTAAATAAAGGGCCCTTCCTTTAATAGGGGGTGCTCCACCGATTTGTAATAGAAAAGGATTTTTCCTTCTTTCAGAAGCAAAAAGGTTTAAAATACGAGGTTAGAAATCGGGTTTTTTTTAAATAGTGGTATAGATTTTAAAGATTTATACTAAAAAAAAGTTATGTTTTAGTTTTTTTCAGATGAGAATGATAGAGTTTAAGTTTGGGCCCTACGACAAAATAGTCAATAAGTGACAAAAGTCACTCTCTGTTCTCTTGCAAATTCCCCCAATTTTTTGAAGATTATTGACCATTTTAAAGTCTCAATATGGCGGTTTGTAGGTTATACCCCTTTTTTGTCTGCCCTGTGTGGTCTTTTGTTTTAGGTTTTACCTGGCGGTTCTGCCACTATGTGTCCATATGGTGTGTTGAAGGGTTTTAACTGAGCGGTGTCTGACCCTTGTGGTCTCTAATTTGGGGTGTTTTTAGGTATACCGGTGGGGTTGGGCCATCTGTGCCCAAAGGTGGGTTGTAGGCTTACCGGCTGGTGTCCGACCACTATGTGCCATATGGGGTGTTGGGTTTACCCACTGGTGTCCCGACCTCTATGGGGGGTGTTCTGGTTATACCTGGCTGGGTCTGACCCTATGTTTCCCCTTTTATTTGGTGTGTAGGTTTACCCGACGGTTTTGCCTCATTGGTCTTCAAGGAGGTGTTGTAGGTTATAACTGCCCCCAACCAACCCCGCCCCCCAAAACATCAGACCCCCCCACTTTCACCATTTAAAAACAACCTGAAAAAACCCTTTCTTCAGGGTTCCTATAACCTACCTAAACTTGTTTTCATCTTCCTCCACAAACATGTCTGCCCCTCACCTCCTGTTCTTTTTCCCCTCTTTGTAGATTTTAAAGCCCCCCAGGAGGGTCCCCCTCTCCCTCTTTTGGCCAATGTCTTTAAAACATTACCCTTGTACTGTTTTTACTTTTGTTAAGTAGTAACCCCTGAATTAAGCGCCCTGGAATCAATGGGGCTTTAAAATAAAAAATAATAATAATAATAATCGGCGTTAGTATATGGCGTGCAGTGTCCCTGTTGTAAGGTGGGGGGAAAACCTGACCCTGTGATAAGGGTTTCACTTTTCTTCTTTCTGGTTTTTATTTTAGAAGGTGGTGAGGTGCGTGACCAAGGGAAAAGTGGAGGGGGATATTGCATGTGGGCTGGTGGGATACGGATGGAGCTACTTAGCCATGTGTCTATGATATGTTAGACTGACAAATCTGTGACTTCCTTGGTTTTGTGTACTACACAATACAGTTCTGTTTTGCACACTGTATTATGTGGTAAAATGGGTGCATTTATGTCCCAGAGGGCAGTAATATTTTCATGTACAGTAGCGTGGGCCCCAGACCCCCCCAGTCCGACACTGGTTATATGACAGAGGAGAGGAGCTGAGCTCTATGATATATAGGGTTATATGATAGAGGAGAGAAGCTGAGCTCTGTGATATATAGGGTTATATGATAGGGGAGAGAAGCTGAGCTCTGTGATATATAGGGTTATATGATAGAGGAGAGAAGCTGAGCTCTGTGATATATAGGGTTATATGATAGAGGAGAGGAGCTGAGCTCTGTGGTATATAGGGTTATATGATAGAGGAGAGGAGCTGAGCTCTGTGATATATAGGTTATATGAAAGAGGAAAGGAGCTGAGCTCTATGATACCTAGGGTTATATGATAGAGGAGAGGAGCTTTTATCTATAGGGTTACATTGTTGAGGAGAGGAGCTTACTCTTGGATTATACACTCTAAGTCCCAGAGCTCAACTTCTCTCCCTCATATTCCTCCCTCAGCAGATATCACCTGACAGGTTTACTTTGTGACGGACATGATATTTCCAGTATTTTAGGTAACCTCAGTGGTTTACTTAAGTACTAACCTGGATTCTCCTGTCTCCGCCCAGTGCGGTTACGACGCAACTGGATTATCTGGGGTCGGTTTGTGTCGATTGGTTTCCGCTTCAGGACTGGTAGAGGCCGTCATCGTCGAGGATAAAGGTCTCTTAAACTCGTGGGTTTTTGTACAGAGAACAAACCTCATCCGAGATTACCTGGAGGACCAGCTGCAAGGAAGGGAGTTCTGGCCAAAAGAGGTATAGACTGATGCCCCACCTTGTAGAGGTGATCATGGGGACTCCCTCATTTAGGATTATGAGCAAAAAACCAACACGGTCTCCATTCTGTAATCACCAGGTGTGGAGCAAATATGCCACAAAGCTGTCAGACTTGGCCAAGCCGGAGAACATTGTGCCGGCCATGCAGTGCTTGAATGAACTGGTGACCAACGCATTGCAGCACCTGCCCGATGTCCTGCTGTACCTGTCCCAGCTGAGGAACCAGAATTCTGCGCCATCACACAGGTGAGTGGGAAGAGGGACGGTCCAGCACCACCTGGTCTGGAGCTTCATGTCTTATACTGCAGTCACATCCAGAGCGTTCATAGAGGACATGTCAGCTCCCATTGATTACAGTCCGAGTTACGTCCTACTACACGGACATGTCTCCTATGAATAGTTCCTGCCCAAAACGGAAGCTTGTTTGCAAAGATTTTGCTGTGATCTGCAGGGGCTCTTTGTAACGTTTTCCGGCCGCGGGCAGAGATGGCAATATTCGCGGCCGGTAGCCGAAGTGCAGGACACAGGTGACAGATAAACACATGCTGTAGCTGTTAGACGGATGCACAGTCCCAGGGTGATAACAGGTAGACAGGGTGCCAGGTATCAGCAGGTATTAGCTGAGTGGTGCAGCGACAGGAATTCAGCAGGTAGAACGTCAGGAACCAGCAGATAAACAGGTGCGCTGGACAGAGCAGGGTAATGCAGATGTTCGCAGAAGCTAAAGCAGACACACTGGAAACCAGGGGGTTAACGCAGCAGGAACTTCTGCAGCAGAGGTCTAGCTCTATGGAAGAACACCACCGAACTGACCCAGAGTCCAGGGAGGAAGTTCCTTAAGAAAGCAAGGGTCACAGTTCACAGGCAGGAAGCAGGAGCACTGTGTATATAAATGTCCGCAGGTTAGCGCGCACACGCCCTATGGGGTGCGCACACACGCTGGGGAAGCCACAGAGGATGGACACGCATGGAAGCAGGACCAGGTGAGTAGCGCTGAGCAGCATGAGCAGGTACAGAGCATACTGACACTGTCGCTGTAAGCCCCGCACAGGGAGCCATAGCGGACCCAAACACAGGGGCACGGACACGACCGCATTCCAAGGCACGGGCCGCGGCGTGATCAGTGACACTCTTCTTATCATTCGTTATTAAATTGGAGACAGTCTCCTTCACACAACCATTTACGGGTGACCATGACACTCCATGCAGTGTCAGATTATAACTTATGTGTTTTGGGTGGCTGCTTGTGGCCCACAGCCAACTGAGCTTCCACTTACATGGGTGTTCTCTCATCAGTGGTAGCATATCAGCAAGATGTTCCATCATTGGGTGTTAGGGGCCGGTCCCAGCTCTGCCGCCTGCACCTATTTCAGGATATCGTCCATATCCTCCTCCTTCACTTCCTGCCTTCTAAAACTAAAAACTGTTTTCTCAAGTCTTCATTCTCACTGTATCCCAATGGCTCTACATCGTACCACAACTCTGTTGCCTTGGGATAACCTTTGACTCTGTCATTCAAGCCACACATCAAAGCCCTCATAATCTCCTGCTGCCGCCACCTCCCGAACTATATCTTTCATATCCACTCTTTCCTTAAGCGGGAGGTACGAGAGTTAAGAAAGCTTATTCGTCTATGGAGGCATGATAATAAAATTAAGATAATCATACTTTCCTCCCGGATGCCACCATTCAGTCCCGGTAGTCCTTCTGTTCATTCCGACTGTAGCTGTGAATGTTCATCGTCCACATGACCGATGCAGCCAATTGCAGGCCACAATGTCACGTGCATGATGAACATTCCCAGCTACAGCCAGGATGAATGAGTCGGCCGCCGGGATTGACTGGGAGCGTCCAGGAGGGGAGTAAGATTCCTATCTTCTATTTTATCATGCCTCCATGGAAAAATGAGCTTTCTTAGCTCCCAGAACACCCCTTTAACTTTGAGGCTATAAAAATGCTGGTTCATGCCCTGGTCCTCTCCAATCTAGTCTACTGCAATATCGTTCTGTGTGGCCTCCCGTCTAGCACACTTGCTCCCCTTCAAACCATCCTCAACTCTGTTGCCCATCTGATCTACCTCTCTCCTTCTCTGCCAATCCCTGCAATGGCTTCCCATTGCCCGACAAATCCAGTTCAAGTTACTAACCCTGACCTACAAAGCTCTCCGTAATCTGTGCCCTCCATACATCTCTGCCCTAATCTTTAGATACCTCCCGTCACACAATCTCAGCACCTCTTTCTGCTCTCCCCATGTCAGCTCCTCACACAACCGTCAGCTCCTCACACAACATCCAAGACTTCTCCCATGCTTCCCCAACACATCAGACTCTCCTCTACTTGCACTAGCTTCAAAAGCCACCTGAAAACTCATCTTTACAGGATAACCTACAATAACCCTCCTGCCACCCCACCATAATACACACTTCTCCACCTCTCACCTTCTGTCTCTTTCCACCTTCTTTGTAGATTGTAAGCCTTAGTGGGCATAAATAACAGGAAAATAGAGGAGCCACACCAAGATCATGATCAGCATGGCTAAAGCAACAAGTTAACAATTCAACCATAAACTTCACTTCAGCTAGAGAAAAAAGGATTCACTATTAGAACTGTGAATCTGTGGAATAGCCGCCTGAGGAGCTGGTGACAGCAGGAACAGTTGAGGGTTTCAAGAAAGGCTTAGATAACACAAGTCTGGGGCTTCCAGACGTTTCAGGAGACCAATATTATATATTTATAATGATACAAGATGCTTTTGTGACAGAAGGGTGGTAAACAGGCAGTAAATGGCCCATTATGAACAAGGGCGCTGAACAGGCAATGGATGGCGTGTGGGTTCTGGATGGACCCAAAATTCTATCTCCATTCGCCAGGTGTTAGTGTCTTTCAGTGTCCCATTCTGCCCACTACTGTGGCTTGGGTGGAGGTGCGAATTCTATGGACCGCTCAAGGCATACGGTGCACTTCACTCGCGATATCTTCATGAGTAGACGATTCCTGGGGCAGCGCTCTCCCTATAGACATATGGCATTTATGCACTGAAGCTGATTTGCACCAAATTGCAGCACATGCTGTGGAGGAGCTGGCAGAGATTGGAGATGAAATTTGCACCATTTCTTCCTCTTTCACATAATAAATTTGGCGTCAACTCTTCTGCCCGCCTGTTGCGTCACTTTCCATATTGCACCGCGAATACGGCTCATATCACAACTTGCACCAAAATCCTGAACTGATTAAAGGGGTTGTCTCAATACAAGAATTAACTTTTAACATGTAGGGGACGGTAATTCAAGAGTTTTTCCAAATACCTTAGCTTTGTTAAGGAGAGAAGAGATTTTATACACACCTTTTTCTAGGTTACCAATCTGCTCTCCTCTTTTCTCTCTGCTCTGTCTCTTATCTGATAGCAGGGAGTGACATCAGTACACAGGACTCCGGCAGCTTGAAAACAGAGTGTGCAATCTCTAACAAACAAAGGAGACTTATTACTTGTTTTCTCTGAAGCTCTCTGCTCTATAGAGAAGATCTCCTACTCTCATGTCAGTGCAAGTAGAAGAGCTGGGAATACGGAGCTGATATGCTAATCACTGCAGTAGAACCACCCACAGCCTGACCAGGAAGAGACAGGAAGCATGAATCTAAAACTGCTTTTGGCTCTGATACAGTGTGCTAAGACAACCCCTTTAATCAATATGAGCTATGGTTAGGTAGAGGATATCTGACTGTCTTTACTGACCTGTATAAGCAGGATGCCACTTCTGAGCTGCACATCTCTGGGACGGAGGCTCCCTGTAGCCACTGGTTCTGAAATCTGTCTTGGGCCTCTTCCTTCATGGTGTAACCAGTAGAGTGAAGTCATTTTCTATGCAGAGCCTCTTGAGGGGGTTCTCTGAAAACTGGAGGTGCATCTGATATTACTGCTGTGTCCACAGATCATGGCTATCGCCACACTGGCCGCATGCTACAACAACCCGCAGGTGTTTAAGTGAGTGGTAAAGATCCGCAGGGGCCAGGCAGTGATGCTGATGATGGACGCCACCAACATCCAGGCGGTCAGAGCCATCATGCACCAGTATGTGAATGAGGTAATGAATCTGTATTCACCACACAGAACGGACACCCGACATTCAGACCTTCCAGTCATGTGTAAAGAGGACCAACTGACCCCAACTAATCAGATATGGATAGTCCTCAAGATTTCAGCTGAATAAGGAACCACAAGGATAGAGCAAGTGCTGTCTTCTCTCCATTGTTTACCAGGAACAGCGCCGTACAGCGATTATGGCTGTACCTGGTACTGCAGCTGAAAGGTATGTTCACATGGCGTCTTGAGTCGCGTACCTGTACTCGCCGCAAAACACTAGGGGCGACATGTATGAATCCCGCCACGTCGGGACGCACCTTTCCGCCGGTTTTCTGGCGAAATTTGCGCCTGATTTATGTAGGCACTGGGGCGCGCTCATACACACTATTTAAAGTCCGCCGCGCCTCGCCAGTGTTTGGGGCGCAGTGCGGGACTTAGGCGTAGGGCAGCGCTGCGCCTATGATTCGCCGACCGAGGTAGTGCGCTCATACATGCCATGTAAAGTCTGCCGCACCAGTGTGTGGGGCGCAGTGCGAGGACATGGGCACAGTGCGGCGCTGCGCCTAATATTGGCCGTCCGAGAAGGTGCGCTCTTACATGCGGGGAAAGTCCGCCACCCCTCGCCAGTGTATGGGGCGCAGTGCGGGACTTAGGCGCAGAAGGGACTGCGCCGAAGATGTGTTCCGATTCGAGACAGGCTGGAAAACAGCGAGAAATCATTAAAGATGTCCGTGCGGAGTATGAATAATTTAAAAAAAAAAAAAAAAAAAAATCGCCTTTATAAAGGTGGAAAACATTCTCAGAAAAGAGCTCAAACCTCAAAAATAAAAAATAAATAAAAAAAATCACTTTCCAAAAATCTAGAACGGCGCAATATCAAGAATTAGGATATTGGAAATTGCCGGGAAATACAGTACTTCAAATTCTGAAAGCTATTCTCGTTGGTCGGCATAAACCAGCCAATCAGAATAGGAGCGACAGTGAACCATTAAAACCTATGGAGAACTATTGACCAATCAGAATCAAAGGCGGGACAGTTCAAAATACAGTAAAAATGCAGAAAAGAGCTGATTGGCTGAGCTAGCGGGGGCTTGGCTATCTCGGCCAATCAGAATAGGAGCGACAGGGACCCATTATAGCCTATGGAGAAGTTTGAACCAATCAAAATCAAAGGCGGGACAGTTCAAAATACAGTACAAATGCTGAAAAGAGCTGATTGGTTGAACTAGCGGGGGCTTAGCTATCCCAGCCAATCAGAGCGCGAGCTACTTCTCCCATTGTAGTCTATGGAGAGATCGGCGCAATGCAATCTCGGCTCTCAGCGCCGTGCGGCATGGAGTATGATTAAAAAAATCATTTTTTTTATTTGAAAAATATTCTCTGAAAAAGAGCTCAAACCCTTCTAAAAACATAAATCATTAAACCCCCCGAACAATGCTTTTGTCCCCCGAGCTGGCTTTTAGTTCAGGAAATTGCGTATAGGAATTCCCGGGAAATACGAAATTTCAAATTGTTTAAGCCTTCGATTGGTCGGCGAAAGCCAATCGAATGGAGCAACAAAGCCCCCTTTTAATCCGATGGAAAAGTTTTGACTCAAAATAAAAAGGCGGGACAGTTCAAAAGACAGTAAAAATACAAAAAAGAGTGTTGGGTCTTCCTGTTCTGCCCACTATGTAGGATGCGGGTGCAGGAACTTGCTCACCGGGACCCAACCAGCTACTAACAGCTACATCAAGGCACAGCCACGTCCATGTGCAGGGGAGGCACGGACCATCATCCACTAAATTTTCGGCTTCTTATTGTTGTACCCACGGAAAAAAATGCCCCGAGCTGAGACCCTGACCAGTGCCGAGTACTTAAAAGGGGGCAGGCTTGTGGGCAGGTGCCAACTCAGGGGAGACACAGTGTCCCCTTATCAGGGGTTTCTCTGCTCCGGGGGAAGGCTCCTTCGAAAAGGTCCATCAGTCAGTGAGGAAAGTCGTGTCAGCCCCTGTTGAGGTCCCGACCCCCCCCCTCTCGAGGGAGGGGGGAATTGATGCAGGCGGCCTCCATCTCGCTCCCCTCCCGGGCCCGCAGTCTTTGTTTACTAGGGAATTTTGCTGATTGTGGGGGGACCCCTGTGTCACACCAGCAGCCACAATTTTCCCCTTGACCACCTGGGAGGGGCCATCCCCCTGCCCTGGGCTGATCCCATCTCTGAGATCTGCTCTTTTTCCCAGCGTATTCACCCCCTTGGGTTTTAAGCTGTGGCGACTTAGTGGGGCCGGAAGTTCACCTACCAAACACTTGTTCTTCAATAGTTTTGAATTTTTTTATTCTTCATTCTCGGATGGCCCACTTATCCAAACAATGGGCAAAAGAAAGGCGAAAAAGATGAAAAGGGCGCAAAATCTGAGCTCTTATCCCCTTCTGCCAGTAACAGCAAGAAAAGTAATTTTGTTACTGCATAAATCACTGACCCCACCCCCCACTCCCCCTTTCCCCACCTTGCCACTATGAAACCTGTTGATACCACTGATGGCTCATGAGGGAGCGTTTGATGACCCCATGGGGGACTATAAAAAATTGGCCTTGTGGGGGCCCCAAAAGTGGCCCCAGATACCCAGGAGACTTGGCAGCGCGATCCCCCACTCAGTCACGGCCATGTTTGTCAAAACCCAGAACGATATAACAAGAGGCTCAGGCCCGAGACCACAAAACAGCCCCTCCAGAGTGGGAACAAGTGGATTTTTCCACCCCCCGCGCACTGGCCCAATTTTGCCTGACAAAAGCGGCTCTCAAAAAAGGGGACGATTTGGAGAATCGGTTCCCCGCAAAAATTTGGGGAAAATCGGGATCCCAGGTCGGTGGCAGCAAGAATCTACATTCCTTATGTGAGTCCCTATCCCAAACCCTTTTAGGGCTGCCCCAACCATGAGGGGAGAGGGGGCCCATGAACGGCCCAAAAGGCGATCCCGTGCTCCTTAGAAAGCGGACCCCACAACTGCACCCATCTTGAGAGACGCCCAGTCAGTGTTTATAAATCTTGGATTTAATGAAAAAAGTCAGCATTTTCCCAAAACCCTTTAAAAATCTCAAGCACCCACTGGAAATAAAGGGGGACAAAAGATTCTTATATTTGGAGATTTCTTGGGGAGGGGCCCAAAGCGCGTCAAGCTTTTTCTTGTGTCGGCCCCCTACCGCCAACACAGTAGTTTCCCCTACCATCCGGCTATCTGCGAATCTATCCCCAGTGGCCCCTGTTAGCCTTCCATCCCAAAAAAAAGATTCAAGGATCTGGACACTTCTTAAATCTACAGCAGAGATAGGGGGGCCCTTTCCCGGATTCTACGCCTAAAAGAAGAGCAAGCTCCAGAGACGGGGGTCAGAGACTTCACGCCCAAATTGCCCCTACGGGAGATGTTTCCCTAAGGAACAATGCTCCGTTTGCTTGGCGTGGGGCCCCCTCGGGAAACCGAACTTCTCTCAACCTGTATCCTTGTTCATTGGGCGCTCCCCCTTTGAAAATTTCCTTTTGCCAAGTTCAATCATGGTTGAACTTGTTTTTAGGGTTTAAAAATTTATATATGTCGTTTAATGTTATTTTTGAAAAGAATAGCCCTTCCCCACGAAATGTTACGCATTAGGGTCCCGGGGGGGGGCATTTGCATATTTGCTTACTTGTATTCCTCTCTAATGGGGAAGAAAGGAAGTCAATAGCCATTGGCTTTGGCGGTATTTTTGTTTTTTTTTTTCCCCCCAAGGGTTTTTGTTTTTTTTTTTTTTCTTTTTTGGTACCTTCTTGTTTTTTGTCTGTACTGTGTTGTGGTTGGATGCAGTGCTGGGGGATGTGTAAAATGGTCTTTTCCTGGGGGTGAGTCATTTCCTTCATCATTTGCTGTCTAAATTCTTTGTCCCTTATTTTATGTAAAACATTGGGGGATGTTAAGGGACTGCGCTTTTTCCTTCTAAGAAAATTTTGATTCTACGTCCCTCAAAAATTTAAAAGAGACATCCCCCTCCTTAGGAAACTCCTTGGGGGGGGGGAGATTTCAGCAGGTTAAGGCCTTTGGGTGGGCTCGGCCCTGGGTCCCCACCCCTTTAGGGGAAAAAATGGTGAAATTTTTTCATCCATAAAAATTTGTTTTTTCCGTTGTCCCCCCATGATGTGATGGCCGCTGGTTTCATTATTTTTGAAAGTTCGGGAGTTTTTTCCATCTATAATATTCGGTCCTTTTCCCAAACCAAGGGTCTTTCTTAAAAATTCTGACAGCCCAAATTTGTCTTTTGACCCTGTACCTCTTAAAAAGGTGGGGGGGATTTTAACGGTGTTAATTCCCGGGAAAGATGAAAAATTGTCATGATAGTCTCCCCGTATTCCGTATCCCAACCCCCCCAAATTTGGCTAATTTTATTCAATCTATTTGGTTGTCGTGGGGTTCTTACCTGATGGAAGGGACTATTCCTTTTTTTCCTCCTCACAATTCTGGTCCCCTTGTTTTTTACTCTTCCCCCAAAACCCTGCAAAAGGGTGGATTTGTGATATTAAGGATTTTTGTTTTTTCAGTCATGCCCAACTTTTCCTCCAACTGTCAGGTGTCCCCGGGGACGATTTCCCCTTTGGGATTTCCCTCTTACCTGTTTGGGGGGCGAGGCTTTGCCAATATCCTCCGAGGGTGGTAGCTGCAACTTTTCAAAACAACCCGGAAGTAGGACGGAGCCGTCTTATTTGGGAGGGCAACTTAAAACGGGCTTTGAGGCATTTATCGTATAAACCGTCGGAAGGTGGTTGCGGATAAATTAGGGTTGTTGGTGAGACGCTTCGGCAATCTTACACAGATTTTTCTCCAACCCAACTCCTGAGCCAAATCCAAAGGGCTAAAACTAAAAAAAAAAAAAAAAAAAAAAAAAAAAGAGTATGAGCGCGGTGGAGTAAAAGAGAAGTGTCCCGGCGGTCCCGGAGGTCAGGTAAATTATTAGGTTTGGGAAAAAAAGCGGGGGGCTTTTTTGCCAAATTTTTCTAAGGGGTTTTCTCTTGTTCAATATTATGCATTGAAGGACTCATGGGGAAATGCAATATTCTGTACTGCTATTAATAATGTCCTTGCGACTTCTAGACCATTTATATTCACCGAACCCCCGGGACAGGACCCCCCAGACTGGTTGGCCATCTGTTCCCCCTCCCCCTTTTGGGGCGATAGGGACTAATTTAAAAAACTGTCCAAAAAAAAAGAAATCTCTAGGGTTATTAAGATCTTGGGTAATAATAAAGCCCCCGGCCCGATGGCTTAGGAGAATTTACAAAATTTTAATTTTGGTCATCCCCTTTTGACCACCGTCTCTAATCTTGCCTGACTAACCCCCCATCCCCCAACTATGAACACGGCGTTTATAAAAATTTTACCCAAGCCAGGAAAGGACGTGTTTCTCCCCTCCCTTTTTCCGCCCAATTTCATTATAAAAGTTGACTTAAAAATCTTTTTTAAATTGTTAAGGAAGAACGTGGCCAGCTGTTGCTGTCCAATTGTCCTCAACAGGGGATTCGTTGGGGGAGCGGGGGGTCTCTAATATTTGTAAAGCATTACGGGGTTTGGGTGAGATCAAAGTAATTTGGGGCTTTTCCATCTCCGCTGTCCCGTCCATTGATGCGAAAAGCGTTCGCAGGGTCAGCTGGAGATTGCTGGGGGGTAGGAAGATTCGGATTCCCGGGGCCTTCCGTTTTTTTTTATTTTTGGGGGTTTTAGGTTTTTTTTGGGATTTTTTTTATTTTTCCTTTTTTGGTGGGTTAAATTTTTTCTTTTTTTTTTTTTTTTTTTGTGTATTTTTTTTTTTGGTTTGGTGGGTTTAGTTTGGTTTTTAAAGGGGTTTTTTTTAGGTTTTTTTTTTTTTTTTTTTTTTTTTGGGTTTTTTTTTACTTTTTTTTGTTTTTGGGTTGGGGAATTGGCCTTTTTAAAATTTTGTTTTAAAAATTTTTGGGTTGTTTTTCCCCTTTTTAAATTTTTTTGGTTTTTTATTTTGTTTTTTATTTTTTTGTGAATTTTTTTTTTTTCCTTTTTATTTTTCTTAAATTTATTTTTTTTTTACCCCCCTTTTAGGGGGGTTGGGGTTTTTTTAATTTTTCTTTTTTTGGGTTTTGGGGTTTTTTTTTTTTTTTTTTTTTTGGGGGTGTGTTTTTTTGTTTTTTGTTTTTGGTTTTTTTTTTTTTTTTGGGGGGGGTTTTGATTTGTTATTTTTTTTTTTTGTTTTTTTTTTTGTTTTCCCTAAATTTTAAAAAAAATTTTTTGTTTTTTTTTTTGGGTTTGTTTTTTTTTTGTTTTGTTTTTTTGTTTTTGGTTTTTTTTTTGTGTCCCCTTTTTTTTTTTCTTGGGGGGTTTTTCTTGAAAAAGGGGGTTTTGGTAAAGGGGTTTTTTTGATGGGAATTTTTATTTTTTTTTTTTTCCCCTTGGGGGGTTTTTCCAAAAAAGGGGGGGGTTTTTTTTTCGGGATCTTGGTTGTATAATTAGCCCCCTGCGCCACGGATCGGATTGGGTTAAGCATTCTTCCAGATATTCCAATCTCTCTATTGAGGGGGCACTGGTTCACCCATGGACGCTTCCAGGTCTTCTTCATACCAAATATTCTGCTCTTCCTAAGGTGGCGAAGCATAGCCTCATTGTGAGGGACACGATCGGAGCCTGGAAGGCCTGTAGATCCCTGTTCTCTCTGCCCTACCAGACCAGTAGATGCCTCCCTATCTATGGACACCCAGAATTCAAACCTGGCCTTGATAACCCCCAATTTAAAGTCTGGAGGAGTAAAGGGATTTTAACGATTTCCCAGCTTATTCACCGTGCGGCATGGAGTATGAATAAAAAATTAATTTTTATTAAGTGTAAAACATTATCAGATAAAGCGCTGAAACCTTCTCTAAAAATAAATCAGTTAAATCCCTAACAACGCATTTGTCGCCGAGACCGGCGCTACATAAGGAATTGCAATAGAGAGAATTGCCGGGAAATACAGTAATTCTAATTGTTCAAGCTCTTATGATTGGTCGTCATAAACCACCCAATCAGAATAGGAGCGACAGTGGCCCATTATATCCTATGGAGGAGTATTGACCAATCAGAATAGGAGCGACAGGGACCCATTCTAACCTATGGAGAAATATTGACCAATCATAGTCAAAGGTGGGACAGTTCAAAATACAGTAAAAATGCAGAAAAGAGCTGATTGGTTGAGCTAACGGGGGCTCGTCCAGCTTAGCCAATCAAAGCGCGAGGTACTTTCTCATAGAGTTCTATGGGGAAAAGAAATTCCGAGCGAGCTCTGTGATTGGCTAACTTAAAAGAGGCGCGGTTATTTGGACCAATGGGAGAGCGAGCGACGCTCCTATGGGTTTTCTAATGCAATCGGGAATACAACAGTACATGGCCGAGATCAAATGATAAGAGTACAGAAGTTGTACCGATCTGTATATAAAATGATCCATAACATTGGGGGAATGAAGAAAAAAAAAAAATAATTCAATAAAATCATTTTTATTTCTTTACTTTCGGTAGCCACTGATCTATAGTATGGGTGTAACAAAAATAAAGAAATAAACATGATTTTATTGAATTTTTTTTTTTTCTTTACCCCAATATTATTGTTCATTTTATATACAGATTGGTACAACTTCTGTACTCTTATCATTTGATTTCGCCCATGTACAGTTTTATACCAGATTGCATTAGAAAACCAATAAGAGCGTCGCTCGCTCTCCCATTGGTCCAAATAACCGCGCCTCTTTTAAGTTAGCCAATCACAGAGCTCGCTCGGAATTTCTTTTCTTTTCTCATAGAACTCTATGAGAAAGTAGCTCGCGCTCTGATTGGCTAAGCTGGACGAGCCTGCGCTAGCTCAACCAATCAGCTCTTTTCTGCATTTTTACTGTCCCGCCTTTTATTCTGATTGGTCAATAGTTCTCCGTAGGTTATAATGGTTCACTGTCGCTCCTATTCTGATTGGCCAGTTTCTGCCGACCAATGAGAATAGCTTTCAGAATTTGAATTACTGTATTTCCCGGCAATTTCCAATTTCCGAATTCCAGGTATTGCGCCGTTCTAGATTTTTGGAAAGTGATTTTATTTATGTATTTTTTATTTTTGAGGTTTGAGCTCTTTTCTGAGAATGTTTTCCGCCTTTATAAAGGCGATTTTTTTCAGAATCATACTCCATGCCGCACGGAGCTGAGCGCCGAGATTTCTCTTGCGATCTTCTATATGTTTCCTCGCATGTTCCGTTCTCGCTTCACTTCGACTCCGCTGGAGCATTTAGACCAAAATAAACTAGGTCTGCCTGTCGGAGCTGCCGAGCGCTGCAATGCGCCGCACTTTGCCGACACACGATCGTACATGCCTCGGAGTTTGAGCGCGCCGCGTCCCGCCCCGCAACGCCTACAGCGCACCCACACCGCGCCCATTGCCCGCCACTGAAAGTGGCGAACGCTGCACCTAACACCGCATCCCTGGGTCCAACAGGGGGATTCGGGCTGGGAGGCACAGGTTACACCAAAACAGGCGAAAAGCCTGATCATACATGTCGCCCTAGGTCTTTCAGAAGTAGGCACTGGCTAGAACGCTCTGCACCGGCGCCCGTAGACTCACTTTCCTCGGCACATAAGCTAGGTTTGTCTAATATTTCAATTTGTTTGGTGATGAGAAACCTCCAAAAGATTAAGAAATCAGGCAGGGGGCACATACTCTTTCACATCACTGTATTGTATTGAGCTGCCCTCAGAGGCTGGGATGGACACGGCCCTTTTTTTAACTTTTCTTTTCATTAATGTCCTTTTTAAGGGATGTTCACTTGATGGATTTTAGCAAGGATTTCGACGCCGATTCCTCGTACAAGCCGACGGCCATTCATTGTGTTTCAAACAGAGAACCACAGCGCAGATTTTTAATGGCGTGGGGGAGGGGGGGGAAAGAACGAACATGTTAGTGTTTTTAAATAGATCCCGCCTGCTGGATGGTGTTTTGTATTGGGGGGACCAACGCATTAGTATCATTGCAGTGGGGCTAACCCGCATCCAACCAAATGCCTCAGTTAAATTAAAATCCTTGGCAGGAATCCAGGGTGTCACCTCGGTTTTGTGCCGAGGAAACCACGTCTGACAGCATGTAGGTGGCTTGAACTTGTGATCTTCGTTATTTCTGCCACTGTTGCTTGAAAAAAAGCGTTCAGCTATATATGGTGACGGAGGGAATAGAGGAAGCCTAGTCGGATTTGGGCTATGTTTGCCCTAATTTCTGTCGGTATAGGATAGACCAGGCAGGGCTGGAACTACCAGAGTAGCAGCCACGAGGGATGCGGGCCATGTCCGATTTCCTGGTAGTTCTGGCCCTGGGCTCGGCCAGCAATGAACTGAAATACTGTTCACTGCTCGCAGGGCTTGGTGATCAGCAGCAGAACTATGGCGACCACCTGTGATTGGCTGCACCTGTTCTGAATCCCGTGACTGCTGTGTCCTCTTGTGATTGGTTTCACCTGCCACGTGAATCATGTGACTGCTGTGTCCTCTTGTGATTGGTTTCACCTGCCACGTGAATCATGTGACTGCTGTGTCCTCCTGTGATTTGCTGTACCAGTCACTTTAACAAGGAATATTCAAAGCTACTGCTGGGCTGGCCACAGTGATGGAATGACAGCTTCCAGGAGGGAAGTATTCTCTTCTATTTCCCATCATGTCCCAACAGACTATCGTGCATTTTCTACTTTCAGCACACACTTTTAAAGGGTGTTCTTGTTAGTCTATGGGTCATAGGTAATCACAGGAGAACATAGGACTCAGATTTACCTTAAGGTAACAGGTGAACATTCACTTTATGGACTACATATCTTGCAGCTCTGCCACCACCATTGGAGATAACGTGCAACTCGGGATTGTACTACCTATCGCCAAACATTTCATGGTCTCATTGCAGATGTAAGCTAAGGTAATTGCTAGATTACGGCGGTAGCTTAAGGCATATAGGCATAGCCAGGGGTAGCCAATAACAAATCCCATGGTACTGTAGCAGAAAGCTTTACTTCTGCTCTTTCATGAAACCTCCCATGCATCGATGTTTTTTTCATTGCTCTATTTTTCAAGTCTACCAGAAGATCCCTCAGAGACCCCTCCTCTGCTCGCACGCAGGACATTGTCTCCACCGCCCAGAGGCTGTGCCTTTCCAGCGGCCCCTTGGTGTCTCAGCACAGTCTTTGGCCCATTTATCTGTCCTGTGCTATGCTGTTGGCTGCCCTCAGCTGACAATACCTCAGCATGGTCTAGGCCTCAGAGGGGGTGCACACAGACCAGTGACCTGGTACATGACACCTTCTAGACCAGGGTAGGCAATTACTTTTCCCGTGGGGCCACATTAGTAATTGGAATGGTTTTAGAAGGCCAGACTAATATATTTAACTCAATTCTACACATTACCTATTGTGAGCACTCGCTTAGCACTTGGATGCCATCTGGTTCATTCTGGGGGTCAGGCTTAGCTCTTGGGATCAGCGTGCTTGGTAGAACGGTTGTGGCACAACAACACGTAGCACTCCAACACTGGGCTTCTTTGAACACTGGCCACCTACTCAGGTAGTTGGAAAGAGCTCTTCATTACAGGCACCTTGTTTCCATTAGTAACATTTCCAACAGGCAATATCGTGTATATGTCCTGAACATAAAGTCCATCAGACTTTTCAAGTCTGAAATACACTACGCTATGACAGTGTCATCCACCATCTTCACAGGGACTTTCCGAGATGACAACTCAGGCTCTTCCCTCTCAGGCAGCAGCACTGCACACGTGGTGGCACTTCCCAGGAAAAATCACTTGCTTTGCCTCATACCCTTGTGGTTGCCCACAAGTGCCTGAAAATGGGGGAAGTCTCTGCCGAGTATACACCCGGACTGTAGGTTATCACAAACCTCAAGCAAAAGAATGACAGTCCAACAACAGGTATCAAGGTGCACTGGAACAGTCTTACCAGATTCTGGCCAGGTCTTCACCCCGGGTACAATGTCCCGGTGCACTCTGGAGACAGCTTTGTGACAGTCCATGTCCAGCCATTGTGGGATATCATCCACCAGCAACCAATGCATCCATGGCGGCGTTTCCTGTGACTTCCGGATCAAAGGATCCTTAGGAGCACGTCCCGCAATATGGCCCCTCCAGCACAGCTCCTCCTGCTGGATAGTGGCGGTTTTCCGCTGTCAAGATTTTTTGCTCTGCTTGGATTTTTTCTTGGTAGGTTGACCTGGCTTTGGTCAGTTACAGTAATGTGGTACTGCTTGCTGGGTGGTCATATGTCGCACCAGCTCAAAAATGTCCTCCATAGTCAAAAAGAGTTTCCGGGTAGCAAGTCTCTCTTTACTGGGGTGCGTCCCCTGTCTCTCCAGAGACAGTCTCCTGCTCCACTGAAGCAGTCACACCAAAGGCTGCTGTGGGTGTGTCTCTTGCTTACATAGAGTTAACATTCAGCAGTCCCATGCACTTTGCACAAAGTGGTGCAGGAAGATGCTGCACATGCCAATTTGTGCCAATCTTGCTCATCGCATACCTCCTAGTGGCAGAACTATGCAACCATCTAAGGTCGCTCTGCCACACTATATACTGTATACAGTATATATACTAGACCTCAGGGTTGCTAAGTTTCTATTCAATTGAGCTTGAGGCCATTAAAAACCAGCGTTCACAATGCAGGTAAGGTTTATATGCGGTCCCCGCAGTCAATTATATGTCCCCACAGTAGGATATTAGATAGGTTATAGGTCTCCATTAGCTATGGCAGGCAGGTAAATATCCCGGCAGCATGTAAACAGGTTCCCCAAGCGGTAGAGGGGCTAATTAAAAATAAAAACTAACAGTATCACTCTTATTCCCCGCTCTCTGAAGCCGTCGCTGCCTCCGCTCTTCTTCCTGCACAGGCAACGTCATCAGGCCGCACAGGCAGCGTGATGACACTCTCATGCCACCTGTGCTGTGTACTTCGGTGAGCCACAAGCCTGCTCTGCAGAGGCTTTCAACTGTATCTGTAGCCAGAGGACCAACATACAGTTAGTCCCTGGCCCTGTTGCCGTCGCTGATCGCCAAGTTCCCAAGCAGATAGATTAGCAATCGGTATCGACTTGGGACCTTAACGATTTGCAGTGGATAGTGTTGCCAGGGACCACGGGAGATGTGTGAAATGTCGGGAAATCTCACGCGGACAGGTTACAGCTAGCTAGAGGGCCGGATGTGGCCTGTGGGCCATACAAGGCCAAGGTCTGTCCTAGATTGTCATCATCTATCTATATCTCCCCCTCTCCCCCCGTGTCTCCAAGGATTAACTAAAACTGGTACAGATCAACAATTACTCCCCCACAGCAACCAACTATATACAATATTTACAACTACTCAGTAACACACAGTGATTGTATGTCCTAAACTAGAATGCCCTGACCACAAACCAGGTGGGGTAAAAAATCCAGTTACCAACACCCCACCACCACCACAATTTACAGGCGGTGTCTCGTCAAAACAACGTCAAGAGGGTGACCATTCTAACCCGTAATTAGTCACTCACTAGTATTAACATCATGACGTGGCTTGGCCGATACAGGGAGGTGATGGGAGTCCCTCAAAAGATAAGGGATGAGTTTGGCATCTGGTTGGGGGCCTGGACATTTATGGTCAAGCTTAGGCTTTCAGGGAACACTATTACCCACAGATAGAGATGGGCGAATTGATTCTAACGAAGTGGACTTTGTTTAGAATTTCAGGAAAACTTCCGTCTGGAACGAAGTCAAGTTTGAGGTAATTCGCAGGAACGAAGCGGTTTTTGTAATTGATAAAATGGGCCGCAGCACATGGCGTTACATGGGGCAAGAACTCTGGTATGGAAGAAAGGACATCCTCAATGACCTGTGCAAGATGAAACCAATCAGAGACCCGTGAATTCTGTTGACGTTAACCGCACTACTATGACAAGTCCGGACTCAACGCTGGCAGTATCACACTACTCCTCACCAGGGCCGACTTAACAGAGCACTATGGGGCCCCTTGGCAGAGAGGTGTACTGAGGAACCCCACTCCCATCCCTCCCAAAAAAAAACGACAACTCAAAGAAACAAATAAAACATTCACCAGCTCAGTCACCATTACATACAGAGACTAGCAAGCACTGATCAATATATAAATAAAATAAACCGCCTGACATCAGGGGACTCACCGAGACTCCTCTCTGATCAGCGTCGTTCTCTGAATCGGCTTCTTTTCCCTTTTCCTCTCCTTCGTCCAGACCACCATATGCCGTGTCCCGCCGCAATTCGTCCCCTACAGATGTTAACACACGAATTAACTTAGAATCACTCACTTTATCTAGCACTTCACTACCGATTCCAACCGTCAGTTATGGGGCGCCCCACATCTAGTAAGTAGCAGTAATGCTGCCCACCATTATTGTAGTTAAACAGGCGCCACTGTAGGTAAATATGGATGCTGCCCCCTGTAGGTAGGTTTATAGCCCCCCTGTAGATTGTAATGCCCCCTGAATATCCTCCATATAGATAGAGGGCCAGAAATTAGGGCAGGCAGGGCCAGAATATAGGCAGCAGGGCCTGTAAATAGATAGCAGGCAGGGCAGTATAGTAGGTGTAAGCTAGGGCAGTATATTGTTGGCAGGCAGGGCAGTATATTAGGTGGCAGTCAGGGCAGTATATAGGTAGCAGTGCAGGGCAATTATATAAGTAGCAGGCTGGGGCGTATATAAGTAGCCAGGCGGGCAGTATATAGGTAGCAGTCCGGGCAGTATATATGTAGCAGGCAGGTATATATAGTTAGCAGGCAGGGCAGTATATAAGTGGCTGGCAGGGAAGTATATAGGTGGCAGGGAGGGCAGTATATAGCCAGCCTAGGCAGTATATGGGCAGGCAGGGGCAGTAGTTTAAAAGAATAAAACTAAAAATGTTACTCACCTGATTTCCCTCCTCTTCTCCATGTCCGGAGCCGGGTGGGCCAGCTCACGAGCAGAGTGCAGGTTCGCGGAGCATTGCCGCGCGATGACGTCATCACATCGCGCGCTCTGCCCGCGGCCTCCTGGGAGCTGAAACATATGGGTATCAGAAGATTCCCACTGTTCAGCCTATGCCGCTGCTTGCACTCGCGCGGGCAGCGGCGGCCGATATGCTTGCAATGTCTGTGTCTGTGACCCGGGCATTGCAGCCGTGTGAAGAGGTGGCGTACAGTCCGGCGACGGTATCTCGGGGCCTCACCAGGGGGAACCCAGACTCCCCCCGGCGACGCTCCGTAGCCGGCACTGAGCGGCCGCCACGATCCCGGCTGCCCAACGGCGAGAGCCTGGCTGTCGCTCCGCGGGTACAGGGTAGGCAGCTGCCCAGGAGGGCCCCATGAGATCGTGGGGCCCCCAGGCAATGGCCTACCTGGCCCAATGGAAGAGACGGCCCTGCTCCTCTCTCTGTGCCGTGCTGCAGAGATCTCACACAAAAGAAATTCGTTTTTAACAGTGTTTTTTTTTCTTTTTTTTTTTGGGGGGGGGGGGTGGGTGTCACAGCTTTTATCATAGACTGCTCCTCTTCTATTCTAGATTTATTTTTTGTGAGGGTACTGAATTGAAGTCCAGTGTGGGTCCCAATTCTGCTGCAAATACATTTTAATGCCATCTGGTCAGTTTCTGGTGTCACATTTCATAGTTCATAGTTTGTAAGGCTAAAAAAGGAGACAAGTCGTGCCATCTAGTTCAGCCTGTTGTGCTAAGGTGTTGATCCAAGGAAGGCAAAAACACCCAATGAGGTAGAAGCCAATTGTCCTCATTTTGAGGAAAAATTCCTTCCTGACCCAATCTTGCAATCAGAAAAAATCCACTGGAACAATTGACCCCTCTCCTCAATCCTAGTCACTAAAACTTGTTTATATAGTTACGCGCCATAGAAATGCATCCAAACCTTTTTGAACTCGGTTATTGAGATTCATATGACCAGTCCCCGTCTGGCAGAGAATTCCCATATCTCACAGCTCTTACAGTAAAGAATCCCTTTCTATGTTTAAGTAGAAACTTTCGTCTCCTCAAGACGTAAAGGATGCCTCCGAAACTTGTTCTAATACAGCCATGTGTATACAATAAATCTTGGGAGAGATCTCTATAATGACCTTTGATGGATTTAAACCATGATTATTATTGTCCCCCCCGAAGCCTTCCTTTTCTCTAAACTAAATAACCCTAAACTTGCCAATCTTTCTGTGTAAATCTGTAGTCTCACCCATTCCTTTTCTTATTTTTGTTGCCTGCCTTTGTACTGTTCAAGCTCTAACAATGTGCTTTCCTGTGCACTGTTGCCGAAAACTTACACAATATTCCCATGTGTGGTCTAACCAGAGACTTGGAATAATGGGAGAAATAAATGTTCTCAACAAGGACAAACTATGCCCCTTTTTATGCCCCCAAGATCCTAGTTGCTTTTGGTCTGCTGCTTGCCTACACTGGCTGCTACAATAAGTTTACTGTCCCCCAGATTTCCCAAGTCCTTCTCCATGTCCCCTATGTACCCAGTGTTTTTCCCATTTAACATGTTAACATGGTAATTGACAATTTCTCTTCCCATGTGCATAAACCTTTGCATTTATCAGTGTTAAAAACCTCATCAACTCATTTCCCCTGCCCAGGCCTTCCGAACCTATCCAGATCCCTTTGTAATAACATTATTACCTCTATTGTGTTGATTACATTCCAGAGCTTAGTATCGTCTGGCAAGAGATCTATATTCTACATGTATTCCCTGTGTAAAGATCAGTTAATGAAAATGTTGAAAGAGGATTAGTCTCAATACTGTCCCATGTGGTACCCCACTAGTAACAGTCGATCGCAGTCTGATATGTACCCGTTAATTACTACCCTTTGTTTTCTATCAGTGAGCCAGTTTGTCCATACCCACTTGCACACATTTTCCCCCCAGTCCAAGCATTCAAAATATATTTACCAACCTTTTATGTGGCACCGTATCAAGATGCTTTTAGAAAAATCTAATATATGACATCCAGTGCCTCACCCCCGATCCAGTCTACACTGACTACCTCATAAAGCTGATGAGATTAGTCTGACAACCGATACCTTCATGATCCCATGCTGGAACGGCTTATACATTAATTTCAGTGAGGATACACCGGGATAGCATCTCTGAGAAAACCTGCAAACGATTTTACCGTACAATACACAGGTTAAGCCTTACTGGGACCTATAGTTTCCTGGAATCACTTTTTTTGACCCCTTAATGAATATTGGCACCGACACATTTGCTATGCGCCAATCCTTTGGGACATAACCCCGTTATTAGACAGTCCATGAATATTAAGAATAGTGGGCCATCTATGACATCACTTAAACTCTCCTTAGGACACTGGGTGTATGCCATCTGGACTGGGATTTTGGTCTATTTTAAATTCTTCAAGAAGTACGGAGCTGCACTTCTTCCTGGTTCGACAAGAAACTTTTAAGTTTAGGAGTTTACCACATCTCTCTGTTCAACAGAAGGTCATCCTCCCTCAGTAAATACAGTGGAGAAAAAAGTGTTTAATACGTTTGCTTTTTTCCATCATCGCCCTCTACAGTCTCTCCCTCAGTATTTTTTCAAAGGGCCGAAACATTTTCCGTTTAATCTTATAGCTATTTATATAGTTAAAAAAATATTTTGGGGTTAGTTTTACTTTCTATAGCAATATGTCTTTTTCCGTCTCCAGCTTTGCATCCTTTATCCATATTTTACACACTTTATTTTTTTTCCCTATAGCTTCTTAGTGCCTCTTCTCTGCCCTCCTTTTTGTAAGTTGAAACGCTTTCTTTTTTGTTTGTTATTGCCTCTTTTACATCCCTCGTTGATCCACATAGGGTTTTTCATCTGTTTCTAATTTTTTTTATTACCAGAATTATGTAACCGTCTCACAGTGGTAGCCTGAGGATGTTTTTTAAAAAATATCCCATTAGTATTAGTGCTGCCATATTTAAACACATTGTCCCAGTCAATACGGTTTAGGCCTACCTAAGCAAATAAAATTAGCCTTCCGTAAAATCAGTGTTTTTGTGGCTCCCTTACAAAAAACTCTATTGAAGATAAACGAAATTTTATTATAATATGTCACTATCTCCCTGAGGTGCCCCTCAACCTGAACCTTTGTTACTCTGTCAGTTCTATTAGTTAATAATATGTCCTAGAGGGCCTTTTCCTCTGAGTCGGTTCCTGCACCAGTTGTGAGGCAAAGGTAAATTATCATTAGTTTATTGACGAAAAACCTTTTTCCTTTATGAGAGGCTACAGAGCTTCAGATTCCCAAATTGATGTCTTGGATAGGTTAAAGTCCGCTCCATGAATAAATAACCTCATTCTGATTATACCGCCCTCATTATTTGCCTGAGGATACATCTTCCATGGGTTCTGTTAATATTTGGGTGGGCCTATAGAGCAGACCCCGTATAGTATTATAAATTGTTATTGTTAGCCCCCATGTATATTTACCCATAATGATTCCACATGTTCATTACCTTTACTCTATATCTTCCCGCAGTGTTGGCTTCAGACAGGATTTTACATAGAAGACAGACACTCCCCTTCTCCCGGTCTTTACCGATCCTTTCTAAATAGACTGTACCCCTGGAAGTTAACCGCCCCATTCGTACTCTCGTCCAGCCATGTCTCAGTTATCCCCACGTATGTCGATAATTTTCTTCAGCTATTAATACTTCTAGTCATTGATTTTGTTGGCACAGACTCCTGGCATTGGTCATCATGTCAATTTATCAGATTTTTCAGTTTTTATCCTTTCTCCTGATATTTTTATCTATGCTACACCCCCCCCCTCCACTCCACCCCCACTGTTTTATTCCTAATTCCCAGCTCTCTATCTTCACTATCTTGCATGCTATATGTGTAGTTACCGTCTCCCCCTCCCATCCCTAGTTTTAAATATTTCTCCAACTTCCTGCCATTTTGTCCCCAATACAGCTGCACCCTCCCCATTTTAGGTGCAGGCCCTATCCTAAGCATAGAGTCTGTAACAAGACAGATAGTCGCCAGTTCTCCCGTTCCCTCAAAAACCCAAATCCCCTCTTTCCTACACCAATTTTTGAGCCCTCTTATTCACTTCTCTAATCTCCCCGCTGGCCATCTCTGTGTGGCTCGTGGAACAGGTAAATTTCTGATAAATATTACCTTGTGAGGTCTCTTGCCCACTAGCTTTGCCTAAGTAGTCCCTGAAATCGTTTTTAAGACACTCCACCTACTCTAACTTTGTCATTGTGCCAATGGTGAGTACCATGACAGCAGTGATTCTCTCTCACCAGCCCCACCCAGCAATCTGTCAACCCGATCTGCGATAATTTCGAACCCTGGCCCCAGGTAAACAACACACTGTTCGACGATCCCGGTCGTTTGAGGCAGATTGCCCCTGTCTGTGCCCCTAACTAGAGTCCCCCAACTACTAGCACCTGTCAAGCAATACCTGCACTCCTTTTCACCCATCTTACTGAGCAGACAGGGTAGTGTCCTTCTGCAGCAATGCAATTTCTGAACCGACACCCCCCCTCAATTGCCCCGTATCATGCAAATTTGTTGGGGGTGTACCATTATGTACTAAGCCTCCCTGACACTCCTTATTCCCTCTACCCTTCTTTATTACTGTTGTACCCATCTAGCTGCCTTATGTTCTGACCTCCATGCTACCACCCTCCCCATTATCCCACCTGCGAGGTGATTGCACATTGGGCAGGGCCCGGCTCCGCTTTCCAGTTTGGCAATGGATCTCAGTGTCGCCACTTCTCATTTAGAATCCAGAATCCGGGCTCTAAATGTGCAGTGTGCACATCATCTTGCACAGCATATGCCTCTGTCGAGGAACTGTTGCCTCAAGATGGGACATACATTGCACAGGTTGTGCACTGGACCCATTGTCAAACTTGGAAACTCATGGGGATGGTTACCGAAAAAGATATATGACTAAATATAAATAATAAAGTAATGACAATACTGTCCCCTCTAAACTCTCCAAATCTAAAATCTACTCAATCCAAGTCTCCACACTTTAAAAGAAAAAACAACACTTTAAAGAAAACACTCGCAGACTCTTTCACATCCTCAAAATGCTCAGCTTTAAACCTTTCCCCACTCTGGCTGTTTGGCTTGTGCTGCAAACTCTCGTTCCAAGCAATTGAATATCCAAGGGTTGCCTAACCTGTTTTTTTTGCTGTTGTATTCAGTAAAAGAAACAACGTTTTTACCAGCCACATACCAGTTAATTTTTGGGCTGCTCATTTCTTTTCTCAATTTATATCCACGGGGTTCATGAAGCGTGTTTGTGCCTATTGTAGTCAGTAAAAGAAACGATATTTTTTCCTGGTTATCCCTGGTTAGCATAATTTATAGATCCGTAAGAGGTTAATTAAGCGTAGGGTCAGCTTTTGTATCACTACCTCTAAAAAGAAACGGCATTTTAACACGACCACATACCATTTAATTTGTTTCCTGGTGATTGCTGGTAGCACAATTTAAAACCAAGCGGTTAAACCCAAGCCTGTTAGTAGGGTTCATTTGGAGTACAAATACAGTGTGTGTATTTATCATCATACAGAATCTTCATTAAACAGAGTCTGTACATTTTTTTGAACAAACAGTATGATCAGAGAGAAGTGGGGAGGCTCTTCACATGCGAGTGGCAGTGGCCACAAACATCACTGGAGCAGGCACAGGTCGCAGCACATAAGGGGACGTCGCAACAGGGTGACTCGTGAGGCCATAACTGCCAGTGTCATCTTAGTGTCCGTGTGTTGACCAGCAACCCCAAAGGTTCATGATTGGTTTGACTAGGTTCATACATTCCTCCCAGATTACATCTGACAACCCTTTAGGTTGACATGGCCCCGGGAACACTCAGCGCACTTCACCTGTCCTCAACCTGCTCCTCTGTCCCGTCCGGTTCCCTCACCAGAGATCTACTTATGTGGTCCTGGCTCAGCGCCACTATACATGCGAGTATGAACATTTGAGGAAAGTCACAGCTACTTGGCAGCGAAGAAATAGGAGCCCGAGACTCCCGCTTCTTGTGCAGTAAGGCAACAAATTATGGATTTGGAGAGTGTCATGGTAGTCATGTTGTGAGGGGTCCGCCTCTGCATACCAAGACCGTTGAGGAGGAACAGCAGTGTACGATGTAAACACAAATAGATGATGATGTAGCCCGACCCGCAACTTGGGACCGGGTGAGCAGGGCTTCATCATCCGTCACGTAGCGGCTCAGTCCGACAATGGGTAGTTTGGTGGCCGCGAGTCAGCTGGGAGCAGCAGTGCTAAGGTCGGGGAGCCAAACGCACGGGGTAGAAAACCCGACTTCGCAGGTCCAAGAATTAGCGCACAGGGGCTCAGCAAGGCAGCGGCAGTAGTAGTCACTCAGTGGCGGAGCGTTGGCGGTAAAATCAGGCTACAAGGGCGGTGTGGCGAGTTTCTTTGCCAATACACCCGGAAGGGGCCGAATATGGGATATAGTGTTGAATCTTTGGGCAGAAATTGAAGCGTGGCCAGGGAGCTAACGTTGGCACTAACGGCCCTGCGGTCAACACATGCAGTGTCACCATCCGGTGGCCTGGGAGACCTGCGTGTCTCAGATGTGGTGTCCATCCTGCAGGCCGCAAGCAGCAGGCAGCGCCCAGTTGGGAACTCATGCCATTCTCTCGCCAGTCAAGGCTCCACCACCTCTGTAGAAGGGAGGCGCGATTTCTCTTTGCCAGCATCTCCCGTCCAGATAACCTGCTCCTCGCTACTCAATGGTGCCTGAGGCAGTCGGCCAATGAGGTGTTGCAAAAAGACAACAGTATGATGCGACCAAACCATCCTATAGGTGCAGAAGCTGGCCGTGCGTCCTGTCCAAGTTGTTGGGTACACTGCAGTCCTCCCTTTCCAAATGGTGGAACTCATGCACCATTCAGTAGAAGCTAATTGGCCTGGGCCGAGCCGAGGTGGAGAGTTTCCAAAGCCATAAATTTATTTTTCCAAAAAGGCAGTAACCCAGCTTTCACAAATATGGTAGAACAGAAGGTTGGGCCATCCTTGAGCTCATCAGTTTGTTCCAAGGTGGCACGGCCGCAGAGTGTGGGAAGCTGATAACAAACAGTCAGGCCAAGTACATACCTTTAAGCGGCCCACTGGGTGAAATGCGCTTCCTGCCCAGCCACACCAACAACTTGGACAGGAGATACGGTGCTTTTCCTCCATGTTGTCAATACTGCTGCTCCTGCGCCAAGGTCCGCGCTCCTCCACCAGCACCACCATCTTAGCCTCCACAAGTTCTGCTCACTAAGCATCATACCACATGTGTAAGGGCACAGCGTGTCACGCAGTTCTAACACCTGCTTGCCTCGGGGTCGATCCGAAGTCACCACAGGGAGGAAACTTCTTCCACGTCATGCAGCAAGTAATCGATGTGTGGATTTCTCTTGTGCCAACTGCAAATCGGAACAATGGTGACGAACAACAACGCGAGGAGGATGGTCCAGTGGCCCTGCATGCGCATGTTTTTCAATTTGGTTGGGAAAAAGTTCCTGAACGTCCTTCCAACCATCTTCATAAGATCTGAAAATGGCCAGGATACTTGTGTATGCACTTCATCCATTCATCCTAACAAAGCAAGGCACACCCTCCCTACGAGTTGCGAGCGGCAGAACAGGCCTCCCCCAACACACGCTGATAATGCGTTGTTCCACCGTTGGAATTCCAGCCTGCAAATGTTTTGGACACGACTGTATAGAACAGAGAAAGGCCATTAACGATTTTTGATGATCCAGGCGGACAGGAGTACTCCCCTGTGTAACTTTGATGTCAGCCAGTGGCAGCTCATGCATGACACCTTGCTGTTTGCGGAGGCCGTTTGAGAAGGCCACGTTATTTGTCAGTCGCCAGGACTACGGGATGAATAACGTCATTCCACTGCTTCATGTCCTGGAACAGATGCTGAAAAAATCTGTCTGGGCAGGGGACTAGAGACATGGCGACTACATCTCGCGGCAACATGAGTCCGGTGGGGACTGAACTGGAGGAGGACGACGACATTGGATCACAAGCATTGTCTGGTGAAATGAGTGGTTTTCTACCCAGGTGACAGGAGCGGAGGAGCAGGAGCAGCTGGAGGAGGTAGATGGAGATGAGGAAGACGAGGCAGATGACCCACAAGTGGAGATGGAGTCAGCGAGTCCCTCAGAGTCACTTGTGCAGATGGCCCGCAGCATGCTGATTTGCCTGGCTAGTGATAGCCGAATAGTCACCATCCGGCAGCGGGATGACTCTGGCTCTCCACCCTATTGGACCCTCGCTATCGGTCCAAAATGGGAGCCTTTTTCCCCAGCTGCTGAGAGGGAGGACAAACTCAAATACTATAGAGAAATCCTCCGTAGCAGTTGGCCGCTGCCTATGTGCAGCATGGTCCATTCTCTGACAGGTCTGACCGGGGGGAGATCCTCAGTGCTCGCGTACCACTTCCACGGCTGCTGTGGGAAGGTGGGGTGGTAAAAGCAGTACCAGCTCCATCAGCAGCAACCTAAGTCTGGAGTCACTGATGAACAGCTTCCTTCACCCACCTAGTGAGGAGGGCACTCGCCAGCAGCAGCAGCAGCAGGACCTGGAGCAGTCCCTGAACCAACAGGTGGTGGCCTACTTGGACAGCACTCTGCCACCCCAGTTAGAAGATCCGCTGGACTACTGGGCAGCCAAACTGGATGTGTGGCCGCATCTTGCCCAGTTTGCAGTGGAGAAGCTGTCCTGCCCGGCCAGTAGTGTGGCATCAGAGCGGGTGTTCAGTGCAGCGGGGGCAATCGTTACCCCAAGGAGAACCCGCTTGTCCACGGGAAATGTGGAACGACTGACCTTTGTCAAGATGAATCAGGCGTGGATCGGCCAGGATTTCCACATACCAATGCCTTAGGCGTCACATTACATCAGCCATGACACCTCACCAAAACTTTGAGAAATGAGTATGGATTCAAACTACCTGCCTCAGCCACTGTTCTGATGCAGCGACCCACCGTATGCCACACATCTGCTGCCAGTTTCTCCATCTGCCTACCACCATCTTGACCAGGGACTGGTATTGCCACCCACCTCCACACTGTGTCATTGTGCCACTCTCTGATCTCATGCTGTTGCGGTCACCTCCACATTCTGTCATTGTGCCACTCTGTGGCCTACTCCTGTTTTTGCCACCTCCAGAATGTGATTGTGCCACTGTCTGACCTCATGCTGCTGCTGTGGCTGCTGCCGTGACCTCCACACTCCGTCATTGTGCCACTGTCCCCCAAGCACCGTAGCAGTATACAGTGGAGATGGAGGCAGGGAGTCCCTCAGAATCACTTGCGCACATGGCCCTTAGCATGCTGATTTGCCTGGCTAGTGACAGCCAAATAGTCACCATCCGGCAGAGGGATGACTTCTGGCTCTCCACCCTCTTGGACCCTCGCTACCAGTCCAAAATGGGAGCCTTTTATCCAGCTGCTGAGAGGGAGGACAAACTCAAGTACTAAAGAGAAATCCTCAGAAGTCAGTTAGCTAACCTTCCGAAACCATTTTTGGCCAAGGCAATTCTACCTCCATCAGCTTCTTCATTAATACCTAAAAAAGTTCCAAAGGAGTTTATTATGAAGTATAAATGTGGTAGTTTGAATCCAGTTACTGCGTGACACCAATTTGTTGAAATTCAGCATATGGAATTGAAGGAGACCCTAAATACAGGGAATGTTTTAGGTGTTTATTTTGCATTTGGTGCCATTAGTGATGGAATTTAGTACAAAACTGGAATACTGAAGCACAAGCAAATGCTGCAAAACTGGCTTTGGATGAGCTTCTTCAGTATGAAGAATGTGAATCGTATGTCCAAATTACAGACAGAAAAAACTGCCTCCGCCTCCTCCTTGAGCCTCGTCTGTCATATCCGTGTACCGTACCTTTTGCCTCCGTCCATTGACCACGAGCCTTGCCGGCTGTCCTGACATTACGCTTGTCCCCGACTCAGAGTTTGCCTTATGATTTTGTACCCTGCTACAGCTCGGCTGCCACCGCAAGCAAGTCACATCAGGGGTAACGACCTGGTAGACTCCCACCGCAGCAAGTCCATCCCGCTTTGCGGCGGGCTCTGGTGAAAACCGGGACCTACATTGTCCCCTTACTGTGCTGCGATCTGTGGTGGCTCCGGTAATCTACTACTGTGTTCTTTGACGCTATGGTAGGATCTTCGCCCTCAGCTTGTTTTTTTCCAGCTGGCGCTGCCATGACTTTATCAGGCTGCATTCCTGCTTCAGTTTTTTGGGTCAGTTTTGCCCCCGTAAGTGCCCAGGGAATTTTAGAGTGAAGCGATTCTAAGAGTGGCGGCTGTCATGTGCGTGTCATACTAAAACACAGCATTGTATGAAGACCAAACCAAGCTCCCTCTGCATATTTAAGCATGGCACAATGTTCTACAGCACCCTACAGGCTCTCTGCAGCCAGGAAATAGCTGTTTTTTAACGCGATTCGTCCCGAAGTAATTCGGGACGAAACAGATTTTGTCGGAAAATTCGTCAAAGTCGGCGAATCAAATTTTTTAGAAATTTGCCCATCTCTACCCACAGACCATCTGCATCCTTCCTCAGAAGGGATCGCATCCAAATTTTCTACCAGGGGCAACCGAAACTGTGTCACATATGGGGGCATAGGTCATCGTGTGGTTCTTTTGTGCAAATTTGGGGTCAGCTGTGTGGTGAATTGGGTCTGATCCATTAGTATATAAAAAATTAGATAGAGATCCAACTAGTGACTACACCAAGATTATAGTAGAGTTTCTTGAAGAGGGATTTCAACAGGGCCTCATTACTAATAAGATGACCAATCCCTCTGGGCGACCGATTGTCTTGGGGATAGGGTCATTATTAGAACCTTTAGCAACCTATGTGGAGTCTTTCTTACAGAAAGCTGTGAAAAGGGATATGTATTCTTTGAGTGACACAGGACAGTTTCTACGGTTAATTGAGAAGATTCGAGATATACAATCTTGCTGGTTTTGTACGTTGGCTATCAAGTCTTTGTTTACAAATATTCCGTTTAACGAAGGTATGCAGGCAGCAAGGGAAGCATTGAGCGAAGACGCAACATTATCCAATTCCCAGATTAATTTTTTGATGACATATTAGAAATCATTTTGATGAAAAATTACTTTAAATTTGGCGAGGACATGTACTTGCAGCTGCAGGGGACCTCGATGGGGTCTCCTGCAGCTCTAAGTTATGCATGTTTATTTATGACTGTCATTGAGAAACATCACATTTTCACATCAAGTGGTTTCACATCAAGTGGTTTAGATACGTGGACGACGTCTTTGTCTTGTGGAGCGGGTCAAGTGAAGAATTTTATGAATTTGTTAAGTTTCTAAATGGCATACATCCTTTGATTCAATTTACCGCTCACATAGACAGAGACGTCATTCATAATCTAGATGTAGAAATTTGAAAAACAAGCGAGGGTATCAGTACCAACTTGTTTGTTAAACCTGCAGAGAAAAATAATGTATTACACAGGAATACCTATCATGCCTCACAGACCTTTAAAGGCATATCAATAGGCCAATTCATAAGAGCTAGAAAAATTTGTTCAACTGAGAGTTATATTTAGAGCAAATATGAAAAGAAAAAAGCAAATTGGAGACAGCGCTCTCTTGTGTAATATAGTAGATGCAGTAGATAATGTGTGTAGGAGATATACTACTCACCTCTCTTAGTTGTGCTTGGTATAAGGCACAACACTTATAAACGCATTACAACAGTTTTTATTGGAACTGTTGTGAAAAACCAAACGTCCGCTGCAGAGGTATCGGGACTTCACTTCCTTCCTGTGACCAGGTATAGGCAGGTTTCAAATATAGCTGTGAGAGTTTGAATCACTTTAGCGAAATCTAGTGGATAGAGGAGAAATCTAGTGGATAGGGAGGTTTCAAATATATAAATAAATAAAACACAGTCTGTAAAAGTATACTCCTTATTACAAAATCATCCGATTTTGGACTAAGCCGGTATCATTAAAGATGTTTATTTTAT